>PVJI01001833.1:0-92715 GCA_004026765.1 Micronycteris hirsuta
GCAACCACACATTGATGTTTCTGTCCCTTTCCTTCTCCCTCCCTTCCCTTCTGTCTATAAATAAATAAATAAAATCTTTTTTAAAAATCTATATAAACAATATTGTGATATAATGTTTTTTAAAACTAAAAACTAATGCAAAAGATCAACGGTGAATAAAATACCAACATACTGGAGACCCGACCAGCACCACTGAGTCTTCTCTTGCTCCAGCCCCACCGTGACCACTGGGCTTCCGTGAATTGAACTTTTTTCCTTTTTATCTACCATTTGGCTTATTTGGTTTGGGTCTATCTTCAGGGAACACACTAGGCAGATAGGGTTTATTAGGGTTGGGTTCACCTTCTGAATTGCTGGGAAGACTAAGGAAGCAGCCACAGCTTGCGCTGTGCACTAAGAGCCCACCGAGTGAGGAGCAAATGAGAGAATGCCGCCGTGGTCAGGGACAGCGGGACTGAGAGCACCTCATGATCCCGAGATGACTGCAGAAATGCCAAGCTGGTGGCCAGGTTTGCCATGGTGGACAGCAGGAGCAGGTGCACCAACAGGTGGAACCGGGCCCCTGAAGGCTGGCTGCAAGGGAGTGGGAGAAATGCAGATTTGGCAATCTTGCTAGGTGTAGTGATGTTAACAGGGAGTCCTAGCCTCTGGACATGAGCACCTTCCCATGACTGCAGGCAGCTGTGCCCAAGTGCACTGGAGTGTGGCCAGTCCCCTCTGCCCCAGCCTGAGGACCATACCTCCTGAGACCTGAACAAGAGGAAACCTGAGACCTGCCGGTCAGAGCAGTGCATTGGTTGATCCAGGGACAGAAACTGAATCCCAGAGGACACTGGTACTGAACCGGTGAGAGCCCAGCTGCCTGGAAAGGGTGTTTTCTCTGTGGAACCACCAGGAAGTGCCCCGTGCCACGCAGAGGTTCTCTGTGACTGTGCCCTGTCACTGAGCACTCCTGTTTCCCCGAGGACTCTTCCAGACACCCTGGAAGGACAGACAGTCTTGCCTGGTTTAAGTTCCTGGATCACCCAAAGCTCCGGGAGTTACTTCCCCTGGGGTGAGGAGGGGCAAGGTAATGCAAATGCCAAGATGCAACTGTTCTCTCCCTGCGAATCTGCACAGGTCTACGACTCCCGGGCAGGTCCACCCACATGAGGGCACTTGCTCAGACAGAGAGCTCTGAGAGTAGAATTAAACTAGGACCCATTGTTCCTCCCTTTCCCCATCTTTCACCCAATAAAAACACTATTATCCTACTGTACGTGGCCTGAAACCTGTTATCAAATCAATCTTCCAAGAACAGTGATAGAGGAAATGGTACCTTATCGCCTAAACTCTGAAGATTCTTCAGAATATTTTTAGTTGCCAAGGCAACGTTAAGTGTGGGGGGAAATCTTGTGCTAGATTTAGATAAACAGCCTTAGTTTCTCAACATTTGCCATTTGGCCTCCAGGGCAGCTCCAAGCCTTGTGTTGACACCAGGACCCCTAAGTCTATGCAGAGTGAGGCATCTCCTGGGGATACGAGCCCCATCTCGGGGACACAGGGCCTCCACTAATCACTTGAGAAAGATAGTTTTTAGAAAGCAATGCAGACGTCAGTCTTAGTGATCCTTGCCCTTCAATGATGAACAGGTAAGTCATTCACTTACACATTCATCCACAAAACCTCATCAAGTTCCAAGTGTGGACGTGGGCACCTGGGACCCAGGTGAGGTGACAGGTCCTGTTCCCCACCCCAAGGGCCCCTTCACTCCTGAAGCCCTCCAGACGTGATGCCAGGTCAGCAGAGGACACCACAGTGCTTTAGGGCCTGATCAGATTGTGAAGGAAGTATATACTTAGCCCATAATTCATTCTCTCATTCTTTCATTCATCCATTCATTCAG
The DNA here is from genome assembly GCA_004026765.1 of Micronycteris hirsuta. Taxonomy (NCBI): domain Eukaryota; kingdom Metazoa; phylum Chordata; class Mammalia; order Chiroptera; family Phyllostomidae; genus Micronycteris; species Micronycteris hirsuta. The sequence continues at coordinate 1,886 of PVJI01001833.1, forward strand.
CAAGTACTGCTTGGACGGGAATGTCATGAACAAAAGCTGTTGCACTCACTTTAACCAACTAAGGGTGCGGACAGGGAAACAGGCGGGGAGGCAACACGATGGGGCAAGGACAGTGCAGGAGGGAAGCTGTCCCTGCCCTGGCTGCTCGGAGGCTGGGAACGTAGGCTGGGAGGACTGGAGGCCAGACATGGACTGGTCAGGACACTGGGGACACTGGCCAACAGAGAGCCAGGACACCTCTAGAAAAATGTGCCCCTAGATCCATGTAAGAAAAGACATGAGACTTCACCACCAGGCTGTGGGACCTGGTCTCCCAGGACCTATGGCGGCCTGGCGAGCAGGACCTAGTTTCCCACTAGGCAGATGGGAAACTGAAAACCAGGAAGCAAGGGTCCCCCCAGCCCAGCTGCATCTTCCACCCCCACCCTCCCTCCTACCTCCTCCAGAGAACTCCCCTTTGCAGAGTCCTCGTTTAAAGTGTGGCTGTAGCATGGCGAGAACTGAGCAGCGCAGACAAGTCACCCTCACCTGGCAAGAGCATAAGGAGAAGACGGAGCAGCCTGACCCCCACCCCACCTCACAAAATGACACCGTCCGATCTGTCCTGGGACACAGTGGGTCTCTCCACCCGACGTGCAGGGTGGGTCTGGGAATAAAACTCGGCCTCCCTTAGTTTTTGTTGTTTCATTTTAACCACATGAACTGTTTTAGTGCCACTTTTTCTCCTTTCAGACACTGAGCCTGAGCTCATCTGTGTTTCCAAAGTTAGCAGGTATTTATTTATATTCTTTTTTGGGTTCCTAAAGTTTCGTGACTAGAGGTAAATGCTAATTTAAAGAACACATTCCCAGAGCACCCCCTGCTGTCAGTGAACTAGAATCCCCGGGTCTCCAAGGGCCAGGAGCCACATCTGGGCCCTAGAAAATGAGCTTATGTTCAAAACTTAGAAGAGAAGAGCATGCACAGCGAGCATGTCATTCACGTGAAGGTTTTTCCTTAAGTCTTAATCCCCTGCTGTTTTCCTGTATAATTGATATCCGGAAATCTTGATAAACCTACCCAATGCATTCATTTAGTCTTTGACAATAAACTACTTCAGATAAGATATCTTTTACACCTGCGTGCTTAGCCTTTGTCTCGGCAAGGGTAAGCAAACTGCGCTAACAAATGAACACAGAGCTTTAGCATTTTAATGCCACAGAATTTTACTTCTCTCTAATCATGAAACAGTGTCACTGGAGGCAGGGGCCTCTGTCCATGCAGTCATTCAGGAACCCACCTTTCTGCAGCCTGGCCAGTTCTAACACTCGGCCTCCAAGGTTGACACATGGCATGGGACAGGAAAGGAGAGTAAAGGACATATTCTTTTATACGCCAAGATTGGAAGCAGCCTCCATCTCTCACCCACCAACCACTGGTCAGAACCCGGACACATGCAAGAAAACCAGGAGCCGTAGTTTAGCTGTGCGCCCAGGGAGAGAAGACACAGCATTCGTGAGAGGCAGCACCTGTGCCAGGACGTCTTGCTCTCCAACTTGAAGGAGGTAGGTGGTATGCTTTTTTAGGTAATGCAACCCACAGCTGAACCAGCTCAACTGTGAGTGCAAAAGCTTAGAAACTGGCCAGCCACTCTCCCTCCTCTAGTGAGAAGCTGGAGGGGAGACAAGGGCCTGAAGGGGGAAACACCCCCCAGTGATTTCTTTGTGGTCCTATTCAAGGGGGCTCTCTGGTCACAAGAGTTGTGGTGCTTCCCCTTCCTTCTCTCTCCAGGGTGTCCCTGCGCATGTGTATTACTGTGATCTTCCCAGGAGAAACCGTAGGCATTAGGACCACAAAACAAATCACCAAGAGCGAGTTCCTTGTGTGTGTACCTGCAACTACAGATTCTTGATGCCCTTCGGGATGTTAGCTTTGAGAAAAACCGGGATGTGGCAATCAACCCCAGCCTGCAAAGGCCCTCGGTGTTCCAGGTCCCACATTTGAGAGCACAGTCAGATTCCACTCTTCCTATGAAATCACCAGACTGTAAGCTGTCGGAGTGCAGGTGGCATCTCATGCTGGTGGTGGCACTGTGCCAGCACTGCTGCACAAACATGTCCCTGAGCACTTAATATTTAGTGCGTGGGGATGGCGCAGCCCCCAGGCCAGGGCAGGAGGTCTGGGAAGATGCTCAAACCCCTGCTACCAATGGGATATGTCATGTCTCATCCATCGACCCCAACACCCTTCAACCTGTGTCAGTGGCTGTGGAGGTGCCAACAGTCAGAAATCTCTATTGTTAAAAATTTCCCCCGCTATTACATCCAAAGATGCAATAGTCAAACCCCGATAGGGTTAAATTCTTAACACAGCCTGGAGCATTTGACATGAGACTCCATTTCCCTTTTAAATTTATTGTTTCTTTGGTTATTTTATTAAGACCATAAGGGTATAACACCGAGAAGAAAGTCTCAATAAAACAATGTCTTCGTAGGAAGCCAGCACCATTTTTTGACCTGCAGATGGCTATCACAAAATATTTTAGATACATTTTTTCTTAAAGCATCCTCCTGGACGTAAAAGTTTATGAAGAAGGTGTTTGGGCAAAAACTGCATCAGGAAGAAGGCTAAGCCCGAAGCCTGAGGTAGCATTAAGAGTGTACGAAGAACCTGTAAGCGGCAGGAAGCACCCGCCCAGGCAGCCCCAGGAGAGCACAAAGGAACTCTACTCTTCTTTCAGGGAGACCATTTTGTTCTCACGTCCCCAGGACACTTCCTCAGGTGCTGTGGCATCTGATAGGACAGGACAGTGCCTCTCTTGCTCTCGTTCCAGAATTCCCTGAAGATATTGTGGAGTTAATTACATACCTAATTTTGAAAATTACATGATCTGGCATTGCACACTCCCCTTAGGTGGGTGCTCATTCGCTGGCTGTTGTGCACAGGTGTTCAAGTCACAACCAAACTACACTCCCCCCTCTGCCCCTTCCCTCCCCTCCTTGTTGTAAATCACCTGGCTCCTGCCAAGCCATTTTTAAAATACACCCTTCCTCTCAGCGCGGCCCAAATGAAGCACACATAATGAATTGGTTTGCAGGGAGGTTTGGTTGAGTCACCCGCACCTGGGACACAGAAGATGCTGTGTCAGATAATCTCTCCTGGTTGCTTTCAGGTGCCAGAAAGAACCCAAGAGAAAAGAGTTCAGGTCTAGAAGAAAGATGGGGGAAGCTGTCGCCCACCCGCAGTTGACAGAGCCTAACCTTGGCAAGCCTGGCATGAAATCATGGGGGTCTTGTCCCCAAGCCAAAGGCAAGACCAAGATCACTGTGGAAGATATTGATTATGTCTGTGTGCATAAACCCAGTTCGTGGTTTTCTCGAGTGATGAGCATCTGCCCTGTTTAAAAACAGCAGCCTGTCTGATTGAATCGAGTCACTGGTGAGCACGTTCAGGAGCCGGCCTCCGTGAAACACAGAAATACGCAGCCCCAACCCTCCTGAAGACACAAAGCTCTGAGGGGAAAACAATTCAAGACCAGTTCCACATCAGCTACAGAGTATAACTGTGTTCTTAATATTCTGTCATTTCGATGGGACAAAAAGGCAGTGCTTTCGATATTGGTGTTTTAAGGCTACTGAACCTTCATGCCCCTATATAAAGCTTCTAACCTGTGCTAAAAAATAATTATAGGATAAAGAAAAGAGGAGGGAGTGTCAAACAAGTACAACAGCAAAACTGCATGCTTCCCAGGACATAGTTCATCCTCTGTGACGATGAGAACCGTCTCCTCTCTCTTTGGTCAGAAAACCTAGGAAGAAGTGTTGTCTGACCTGTTGGTGGGAGCTTAGGATCCACACATTTCAGCCACTGCCCCCTTCCCAGATTCCTCTCCAGGCATCATTACACTTCTCCCTGGTCTCTTGAGGTCAATGTCATGCTCACAAAGGAGACAAGCTAAGTGCTGTCCTCGCGCATGCACTGCACTGTGAAGGCAGAACCAGCGCCATGGTGGGAGTGATGCCCCACACCAGGCCCCATCACACGTGGTTTAATGTTTTGCCATTGCTGTCTCGAAATTCTTGACAATTTTTGAACAAGGGGTCCCATGTTTTTATTTTTCACTGGGCCCTACAAATGCCACAGCTGGCCCTGTATCAGGCAGACTGCGCCTCACACAGGTCCAAGAGACACCCATATGTTTACTCACTGGCAACTACCTCACCCCAAAGCGCCAGCTCAGGGCTCAAACACCCACGGACGCTCCCTGAGCATTGACCGACATGGTGCCCTGCACACGTGCACAGCCAGCGAGGCTGCAGTTGGCAGAGGGACTGGCACGATGACCGCAAGGACCCACCACTGTTTGGAGGACCCTGAATTAACCTGATGGTCCCCTGAACTCTCCCGTTAATTGCAGTCATATTGACATACATAGTATTTGGGGGTAAATATAAGGACTTTGTGAGCAACAATGAGGAAACTCTTCCAAAATGCTGTTTCACTAAGTTTTTGAATTTAGAGATAGCACAATCTTATTATGTATCAGATTCCCTTGGATATCCAAGTCCCATGATTTGCCTAAATATCCCATCAAATAAACAATTGCGAGATCGACTTTGTCTTTCTGTTGATAGGAAAACTATTATAATTGTCTGTACTCAAGGAATCAAGGCAATCTAGATCATGGAACAGAAATTTAAGAGAGAAAATAAAATTTAAAATTTGCATTTAGTGTACCCATAGGACGTTCCACTGATATGGTGACCAGCTGTTTTCCCTCCATTTTTTAGAAAGACCAGGAGGAAACCACTTAAACTGCAAATGTCAGATGAGTTTCCTGCCAATGGAGTGTGTTGAGCCTTACGAGGACCTGCCCACGGGAACCTGAGGAATTTCCTCCTGCAAATATATCCCGTGACCGCGGACAGAGTGAATGCCTCCCAAGCTGTGTCTTCCAGATGTGCTTCATGTGGGTCTAAAATCACCCTGGCTTACAAACACCCAGCGTCACCGCGACCAAGGAAAAGACGACCTAAATGCGATGAACTGGGAAACTGTTCCAGAGCCTCGTTCTCACTTAGGGAGCCACACACCTGGTGGAGCCAAGGCCATTTGGGTTTGGTTTGGTTTGGTTTGCAAACCTCCATCCACTCAGCCTCCTTCGGCCCCAAGGACGGCAGACTGGCAACTGCTCCACTGTGCCCTGGCTGTTCTCGGTGTCCTCTGGGCGGGCGCCGTCCCAAAGAAAGAGAATGCACACCACTCATGCACAATATTATTAAATTTTCCACAGCCTGGTTTAAAAAAATAAAAAGAAACAGGTGAGAGTGATTTTAATGGCATATTTTGTTCAACCCAACATATCCAAAATATTATCATTTCAACAAGTAATCAATACTAAGCTATTTTTAATGAGATACTTTAAGGTTTTTTTTCGCAGTTAGTCTCTGATATCCAGTATACAGATCGCATGGGGCACGTCTCAATTCAGAGCAGCGACATTTCCAGGGCTCAGCAGTCACATGTGGCTGGTGGTCACCGTGTCGGGCAGCACGGCTCTGGTCAAAGTGGAAATGGCCTTGTATGGTGTGGTCTTATTTTGAATATAAAATTGATATTTACATGATCTTAAAAATTTTCCCAATTAATGGATTTATTTCCTTCTGTTTTTCTCCCCCTTTTGATTTCATTGAATTTTTAAAAGAGAAAGTAACACTCTCAAAGCCAAACCTGGGCATTGGATCTACAGTAAAAATTGATAAAGTCAAGTTAGGTACACTAAATGATTTCCGAGATCTGCTTTGCCCTGGATTTCTATAGACTATTATTGGGCTCTTTGTGCACAGAAGAGACAGAGGACATGAAAGGTAAGGTGGGGGAGGAGGAGAAACTCAGGAACGTCTGCTGTCATTTACAGATATCCTGAGACAATGAGGAGGAAGCCCCTTTGTTTCCTAGAAGAAGACCCCAGGATGGCGATGCTCCAGAGAAAGGGGTGAAGGAAGCAGGATGAGGCAGGGATGAGGCTCAACAAGGAGGTGGTGTCAGCAGGAGATGAGATTCCCCTAGTCCTGTGGGAGGCCCTCCGAGGCTGGTTACACACCTGTTGCTGGGCACGGCCCTAGAGCATCTGATTGGTCTGGCTGAGACCCAAGAATTGTATTGCCAATAATATAGCTGGTTGGATTCACTCTGAGGACTGGCCTTAGTCTAGAGCATTACCAGCACCACAGAATAGGGCCCACTGGAGTCAGGGGCCAGGTTTGTGCTTCTGTACCAGCCAGTCATTGTCTGGGGAAGGGAAGGGGGGTACATGACCTCCCAGTCCAGGGGGTTCCTGCTGGCACAGAAGAATTGTAATTTCCCTTGGAAGCAGATTGCTGCAAAGGTAGCAGGACACTCCCGTCCCTGGGGACTGAGAGCATCAGCTGGGAGAAAGGGCTTGGATAGGACAGCAACCCATCCTCTACTGCCCAGCTGGCCCCAACAGTGGAGGCAGCCAAAGGGCTGATGTGCTACAGCTCAGATGTAGCTGACAGAATATAACTCCAAGTGGGCAGATGCTACTCCTGTCTTCTCCACCCAAGGGCTGTGTCCAGACTGGCGAAGCACCTGCACCCAGAAAAAGTAGTGCTGAAGCAAAACGCCCTGTTGGCCAGTGGTTCGAAATCATCATTTAACATCTGGGGATGGATAAGTATGATGAACTGTGCCCACCACACGAACAAGTGTGGGATGTCAAGGGTGTTCACAAGCTCCCTGGAACCCTACAGTCTCAGCAGGGATGCTTGGGTGCTGGAGAAAATGTTCCAGGCTCTGGTCTCTAAACATGGTCAGGGATACCAGGGGTTCCTGGGGTGCTTCGTAGCTGAGAGAGGAAGGAACACAACAGGCTGGTGCCCACGGACATCCTGAGAGTTAACCAAGCTTCCCTTTGGGGTCAGTAGATGAGGTCCAGGAAAAACGCTGAGATAGTCAGAAATGACACCAGAATTAAGAGATGTGTTTGGTTGGTGATTTTCCAGGTAAATCCTGATTGACTGGGAAGAGATTTCCTCAGATTGAAACCTGCCTGAGACTGCCAAGCGCCGCCTGGTCTTCCCTCCGCTCCGAGGGCTGGGCACACATCCTCATGTTCTGCCAGGGTTGTTTTAAGAGGAAGTTAATAATATGTTTGCAAATTAGGTCACCAAAGGCATAAGTGATAACAACTGGTAATCTTGTAAAATGAAGATGTAGACAATGCCTCCTTTCTGACGGGTTATGGGAAACTCTTAAAGAGAGCCATCGGTGCACTTTCCTTGGCAGTTTTTCTCAGGGTATGCTGAAGCCTGTGAAAGAGGCTGAGAACAGTAAAACATGACTAAACACAAAATGTTCTTTCTAACACTGACCTCGAGTGAATATAAAGAAAACTACCTTGACCCTTGCAAACGACAGACATCGTGGACAAGAAGGGGAACAAACAAAATGGTGAGGAACTCGACAACCCTCCCGACGTGGTACCAGGTGATGTGGTACCAGCAGAGGCAGCACCAGGCGAGGGAGGTGGTACCCGCTGAGGCGGTACCAGGCGAGGCGGCCCCAGGCAATGTGGTACCAGGCGGTGCTGCCTTAATTGCTGGGGCCTCCCTAATCAGGTTGCCGCCTTACCTGGGACCAGAGCTGACCTGCAGTTCTCAAACCTACCTAGAGTGTTTGTTCTGTGGGTTATCTCTATCTTTTCTGCTATTAAAAATGAGAAAAAAATTAAATATTTATTGATTAATGTATTCAAAAGTAACTATAATACACCCATACATTGTAACCTAGGGTCCCTAATCATCTACATTTCTTTGTTCAGTCATTTAAAATGTACAAACCGTTAGAGCTCAAGGGCCAAGGCTGAGGGCCTGATCCAGCCCCCAGGCCCTGGCTTGCCGCGCCCTGCTCTGGAGCTGTGGCTCCGGGGCTGTGGTGGCCCACTCTGTGTGGCCATGACCGGTCCAGGCTGGTCAAAATATGGCTGGTCCAGACTGAGACGGGCTGACTGTCAAACACACACTGTTCAAAGAATTAGTACAAAAAGGAATGTGAAATACCTCACTACATTTTTCAGTATTAGTATATGCTGAAATGATAATATTTTGCATGTACCAAGTTAAATAAAGTACATATTAAAATCAATCTCTTCTGTTTCTTTTTTACTTAATGCAATGTGACTATTAAAAATTTTAAATCACCCACATGGCTCACATTATATTTCTATGAGGTGGGGCTGACCAAGTGCGCCTCCACATGGACCAGATGCCCTGCACTTCCCGAGGACAAAAGCTTCACCCTGAAGGACTCAGCGTTTGAACAATAGTGTAAAGCACGCCACTCGGAACATACTGGGGAAAATAGCCTTGAACCGTGAGCCTGTGCCTCCATTACACAAACTTATTTGTCAAGAACCAGAATATTTCCCAAGTTTACCAGTCAAGATTCCTAAAAAATTGTACATGTTTTTAGTATTGTAAAGAAAAAGAAAAGAAGCAGATCTCCCAGTGCAGAAGGCAGTGGCTGGGAACAGGTTCTGTGGCCGCTGAACACCCCGCTCTGGGTCTGCGTTGACTGGGGAGATGTGGAGTTGCTCGTGGTCGGCAGAGAAATGATTTTAATTCCACCGCATGTTTGAGCAAATTGCCAAAATGGAGCGCTGGTTTTCCTGTGTTCCCAATTAGCAACCTGGCAGGATGACGGAGTTCGCCTCCCAGAGCAACATCAGGAGGGCTAAGCGTGCTTTAGAGGGAGCAGCGCTCAGCGGAGCTGGCTGAGGGACAGGCGTCTCTCGAGTTGGCCAAGAAGTCCGCTTAGCTTTTTTCCATAATACAAAAGACACATTTTCCATTTTCACCAATAACCTTATTGATTTGGATATTTTGAGTATGTCAGCTAGCTCCCATTATTGGCTTTCAGTAGGCAGAGGCCAGCGGTACTGCTAAACATCTTCCAATGCATAAGACAGCCCCACAGCCAAGAATTATTTGGCCCAAATGTCAACGGTACCACGAAACTTCACAAACCACTTTTGACACATTTGATCAGTCACAGCACCTTCTCCATACACTGCACAAATCTTTTTTACTATTTGAGTTTCAGTTGCATTTTTACCTTTCTTGAAATAATGAAGCATAATATGCCAAAAATGTAGCATATTTTCTCCCATCTTCAATGTTAAAATGGCTGCACAAAAATTCACCAATTTTGATAAGTTTTTTAAAGTGCATGTCGACATGACAGCTGTCACAATACAATCTAACGAACTTGCTTCAGGTGTAGTTTAAGACAGCTAAGCACCACTGGAGCTGTTGTACAGAAAAAAACAAACGAACTTTTGCTCAACCCATTCTTACGTGTCCCACGGACTCCTACCCTAACACCATCAGCGGGGAATGATCCCGGCCCTGAAGGAGCTCATACTTAGTGGGACACACAGACAGGACAGGTCAGGGCGGAGGAAGCCTACGGCAGGTCCTCCTGGACTTAAGTGCCAGCCCCGCCTCTGCCTGGCCCCAGAGCATGAACGGCCCTGAATCCGCTGGGCCTCACTCCACACCCACATGCAATGTGAGGAGGAGCGGCCGTCTCCCTCCCTGACACACAGTCAGGGTGGACGGCTGATGCTCTTGCCTTGAGAACCATGCCTGGCTGTGGCAGACGAGACATTTATCTGCAGGTTGATTGTCTGAGCCCTCTCTCTCATCCCTCATCCCAGGGTGGGGTCCAGGGGAGGACCGGAACCACAGCATGAACGGGCTTCGCCTGGCAGAGCGCTGAGGACCGTTTGGTGAACCTCTAGACTCCAGCAATGTCTGTTAACAGCAGCACACGTTTCTCATCCTAACAATGATTGTATTTTAAAGCATTGACAGGAAACCAGTTTGGGGTATTTGCAGGGGAGCGAGAAGGCTGTCTGACTGCAGAAGGCTGAGGGAAGTGTGATGTTGGAGGTAACCTGAGCTGGAGGGTGGGAGACCAGGGAAACCCCACCCAGTAAGATCTCATGTTAAGTACTGGGGGTGGATCTGGGTGAAGAGGTGAGCCCACTTATATTTTAAATGGATCATGTTAGTTGCTGTGCTTACAACAGACTGAAGGGCCAGGTGGAGGAGACCTCACAGACCGCATCATCCAGGCAGGGAGGACAGTGCCACTGAGGTGGGCAGGGCAGCAGCGGGAGTGGGCCAATCAGCAGGTGGGGCCCAGAGGACATTCTAAGGGCCAGACTCGGGAGTGAGGGCTGGAGAAGGACTGAGGATGGCACCTGGTTCTTGACCTGAGCAGGTGGGTGAAGGCTTCATGGAGAACCTCGTTCAGGCTCCTGGTCGTACTGTCTCCTCCCTAACCTTGCCATCTGCGCCCCCAGCACTTAAGGCACCCTTAGTAGTATTCCACAGTGTTGGATCACAACAGGCCCCTTAGCCTGTCAATGCGTCACCTGTTCTATGTGTGTTTCTGTTTAACGGCAGCATATCTAATACATACATCGTCAACTCATGAACACAGAACTCAAGGCCAACAGCACATAGCTCAGGCCTGAACCAAGTTCATCTCACACGTGTTTTCTCCATGAGGCACGTCGCGGACCTCTCGCATTTAAGGACACTGGACAGCACTCCAGCACTGCATTTGCGGGGAGCTGGTTTACACAGTAAAATCATCGACAAAAAAAGAATAAAAATGTGGAAAATGTGGCTCTGAAGAGACCAGCAGCAGGACATTTGTCTACCACAGGACAGCTGAAACAACACGGCAGTGTCACCTTGCCGGACCTCAGCTGGAACCTGCACCCAGAGACTCCAATTTTTCATTGCCCTACACTCTATGGGTGTTAATTTGGGGGTTACAAACAAGTTTTAGTGAGTAGGCAAACCTGTGAGTACAGAATGTGCAAGTGATGAGGATCTCCTGCAGTTTGAAGGTTGGAGAAAAGTGTGGGTAGGAGACCAGACAAAACCCAGGGCCCAGGGCTCTTGTGAGAATGTGGAAGACCACAGCTTCAGCAGGAGCCCAAGAGGGATGGGGCTGCTGCACCCCCTCCTGGTCAAGGAGCACCCAGTGTCACACAGGAGAGGGGTCTGGTGAGGACACACCCCTGCAGCGTTGTTCTTGACATTGCTGGTCGTGTGGCTCCGGCACTGGGAATCGGGGAGTGTGTGAACCCAGAACACGGGCTGGACAACCAGATCGTCCCACGCTGTCCCAGTCCGGATTCAACTGGTGCCCCAGGGGCCGTGCTGAACGGTGAGTGTTATAAATTGGTATATCTCCTGCTGTAAATTTTTTAAAATAATTTGATTGTTAATCTATAAAAAGCAGTTTGGGAGCAAACTCCTCCTACTGAACACACATGAAAAAATGCCCTCATTTGCAGAGTAAAATGATGAGAAAGAGATTGGAAATCACTGATTAACTCCCCAAGTTTGCTGTTATCTGTCGAGATGGTTAAAGCAGGCATTGAGGGCACAGGTCATATTGCTCCAAGAGAACCCATGCCCCCTCCATCCTGTAAAAGAGAGCGTAGCACCCACAAAGGAGCATGCAGCCACTCACCAGGTCCCACACTATAGCCAGGCAGACATGGGCCCCCCAACAAAGGGCGTGATGAGCCAGGCCAGGTAACAGCCTGTGTTTGGCTTTGTAGAGGAAGTGGTCAAAGGAAATTCTAATCAGATTTTAACTGGAAAATGGACTCCTTCTAGAGAAGATAATAACCTGCACTTGGCAACATCAGAGCAGACGGGCATTTGTGGGGTCATTAGACACGGTGTGGAGGTGGTTCCTCTAGTGCCTCACACAGCCAGGTGGAGAACAAAGGTGGTTCAGGTGTAAGCTTGTACCCCCACCACCCCAGCAGTCCTGGGACCCCACCCATCTGCCGAACTGACCAATCAAAGTGTGTGCTCATCCCCCAGGAATGCTGAACTAAACCAGTCGAGGCGTGTGCTCATCACTCTGAGCACTGCTGGGAGGCTCACACCCCCAGAGACTTGCACTACTAAACAAGTGAAGGCTCCATGCTCACATGTATCCTTGGGACTCTCACATCCCTTTCTAGGTCCTGAGGCAGCTTTGTCTTCCATCTACTCCAGTCCCTCGTCTTTCCCTCAGCCCCACCCCACCCCTCCATCTTTGCCTTCTTCTCTGGACCCCACCAAGCCTTGCAGTTAGAAACCAGGCTGGTGGTTAGCACTGAAGGGCAGTAGAGACTGGGGGTGTCAGGGGGAGGGACTTTGAGGTGCTGGTCAAGGTGGTGGTGACATTTTGTGGAATGTGGTATGTTTACTTAGTGAAAATACACTTCTGAACATGTAAGTTATACTTTGTCTATTTTTAATCCAGTTGGAAGACAGAAAATAAGTTGATAAACAATTATCCTGAATGAATTACAAAGCATGAGGTGCTGCATGAGTTCAGAAGCCAAAAGGAATATTGTGGACCTGAATCACTGGAGAACGTGTTAAGGAGGAGATGACCATTTTATGGGTCTTAAAGATTACATGAATAGATCAACAAATATAAACGGTTAGGTTGATAGATGATTGACAATAGGTAGGTAGACATGTAGATGACAGATAGGCAGACAGACAAACCTAGGGACGGGAAGGGAGGACTTTTCAGGTGTTTCTCTTATTTGTTCCAATAACGAGAAACCGTTGTGTGGCCCACAGAAAGATGGAGGCAGGTGGTTTGGTGAAAGACTAGAGCCACAATGTACTGGAGTTATTTCAGTAAACTAAACATGGAAGAAGGCCAAAATAAAGAAAAATGTAAAAACATATATACTGGAGAGAAATCATGTCTAAATTATAATGCAACATTTCTTAAAAAATAAGTCTATCTTGATAAAAAATGATTTCCAAAGTGGATTATAATCACATTTTCATAAAATGGATGTTCACTGAGAGTCAATATGTGCAGGGGCCCAAGTTAAGAGCTATGATTTTTCAAGAGCTTGTTCCGTGGATCTATCCAAACACACCTGTGAATCTGGGCAGCACTTCCCTGTCCCTCATGGCAAACGCACTCTGAACGTCCTCAAAGGACATGCACCCAGCTGTGGTTTTGGCACCAATTAAAGTGGTAACGTTTTTCCTACTAGGGAGATAGGCATGACTAGCCCAACGCTTGCAGGGGTACTGCGGTAACATTTCTGAAAGAATGGTAAAGGGTCTGTGTTAATATACTGTGCCTCATGGTTAATTCTGACATTTGGAGTGAGAGTGAAAATGAGAAATTAAGAAACATCTTTAAAACAATGACACCTGACATCTACATGGAGCAACTGTGGCCTCACACTCTCCTACGCATCTTATAAATAATAATATTCTGGACTTGTTTTCCTAGTAAGTGACTGATAATCTTAAAAGGACCTGTAATCGTATAATTAAATCTAATAGCATGCTGTTTCTTCTAATAGCGTGCTGCGGTTGTTACACTGAAAGACCCAGGATTTATTGAAGGAACTACAGGTAGCATTCTGAGGGACAATCGAGCAACACAGAAGACTAATTCCCATTTGTAACACGAAACCAGCAGAACTGATCTATGAAGCACTGATCCAAAACTGGCGTGGGCCCTTGAGAAAGGGACCATGCGGGGACATTAGTCCCCAAAACTTAATCTGGTGAAGTACTTCGCCAAAAAAAAAAAAAAAAAAAAAAAGTAGTTTCTCATTTTAAGCATGTTTTAAAGGGTTACAGTGACAAAAGATTTTCCCCCAAAGATATTTTTAGCTCAAAATAGAAGAGAGCAGGAGAAATGTTGAGGATGCTGCGTATAGACTACAAATTCTAATCAGCTTCTCATTCAGTTCAAAGCTTGTACCAAACACCATCCCAGCAGAAACTGCACTAAAGTGGGGACACTTAGAAACCTCACATTTCCCAGCAAAACTAAAACTGTATTATAAAAAACGTGGTCTTTGGACACTTACATTTCTGACCACCGTCCAAGCCGCATGTAGGAGAGTCACTGCGACCGCTTTTTTCTCCAAGGCTGAGAGGAATGTTCTCTCTGTGTGCAAAGACAACAATCCCACCAACTGTTACCAACAGGGGACACCCAGCCCCTTTAAGGAAAGTGCATGGCGATGTATTTTGCTCTATGATCATGATAGTCTCCCAATGTTTAAAAAGAAATCACGTCCAATCCCAAGGTGATGGGTGGCCAATTGCCTGGGGGAGGCTGTGGGGAATGGGGGGGACCATGGTGCATTGGGGCTGATTAAGGAATCTGTAATTCCTTTTTTTTGCTTGCTTTTTTACTTGGACACTTGGCTATCCCCAAAAGCCACCTGAAATCTGTTCGAGTCTCTTGCACTGGGTCCAGTGGCCAGAGGGGTAAGGTGGAGAAGTGTAGGAAGAAGGGAGCTGAGGAGCGAGGATGAGCGTTCAGATTGTAAACCAGTGCACGGCAGGCACTGGTGATGGGAAACACAGAGCAGTCGGAACTGGCGATGACAGACAAGCGGCAGGGCGCCCGGACCTGTGATCGCAGCCCCAGGCCTGGGGCAGCACCAGGTGCGGGTGATGCATGAAGGCAAGGCGTGCAAAGGCAGCCTCCAGAGCGAGCCTTTGGAAAATCCCCAGAAACACACGGAGCTCTAGTGGCGGGCGTGTTTTGCAGATCGTGAACAACAGGCCCAGGGCCTGCCAGCTCTCCCAGCTCCACCTCATCCTCCAGGGCCAGGGAGGGGGCTCCTCTCCAACCTGGAAGAGAACCGTAATGATAAGGTGGGTCACACACAAATCGTTGTCAGGGAGAATTGCCTGACACAGAAGTACACGCGCTGAGCTGAGAGGTTGGCTGTGCAAAGAATCCATGAGTGATTAGTGGTAATTCTTAAAAAAAGCTTCTTGCCTTAAACATCATATTGTTGACAATGCAAGGAGCATGTGTTTACTGTTCCTCAGCCATGATTCATGGTGTTAAGTGTTTCAGAGCCCATCACCCCTCTTTTATCCTAGCCGGGGTGCTGGGAGCCTGTTCTGTTTATTGAGACACTTCGCATGGGCTGTGTGCACTAGAGATCGGCCCCCCGGGACTTGACCCGTGGGAAAATTAAGAGCTGTTCACCCAGGATAATGGAGGAATCCAACTCATGGGTGTGTCTGGGAAGGTACCCTGGCTGTTGACACTGTGTTTGGGTTACCACGGAGAAGGAGAGAAATGTCAGCTGAGTGTTGGGTTTGAGACCCCACAAGGCAGGGGGCCTCTGTCATCAGAAAGAGATGAATACAGACCTGTTCATTCCTCCTGCAGGCGCCAGCTGGTGACAATGCACCTGTGCGTGTCCTGTCCCCCTGCTGGATTGCTCAGCCCTGCACCTGCCCACCTGGTCAAACCCTTGGCCACTCTTGCAGCCATTCAAAAAACCCATCCAAACCCCAAACCTCACCTCCTCAGTGAAGACCTTGCTTGCTCTTTTTAAAGCAAACTCGCAATGAAACAAAGTTGTTGGCAGGGAAGTTGAAGCTTCTGTCTGGGAACAGCAGACGCTCACCGCCAGGCACGTGGGCCAGTCAGCTGGCACACTGCTTCCCTCCATGAGCAGGCATGGATTATAGGCCTGTGGACCCCTTTCTGCCAGGCGTGTCCTGACAGTGGACCTGAACCCTAGACCCCTCTACCCCGAGGTGAGCAAGCCTGCTGGGAGAGCACAGGGCCTGCAACAGGAAGCAAAAGGCCAAGATGGCAAGTTCATGGGGCACCAGAGGCAGCGCCCTCCGAAATTTGGAAACTGTCTGAGAAATCAGGGCCTTGCTCAGCCCGAAGCCCCGCTGCAGCCCTGCCAACCACCATCTCCCCACAGCCCCTGTCAGTTCTCACCATTTTGCTCCTCCTACTAGAGTCCCCACAGCCGCAAGCACAGCACTTCCTCTCCTGGTTTCTGGCAGGCCTGGCTCTGCTTCTGATCTGGGTCAGTCAGAGCTCAACCAGTAAGAGATGTGCATTGATGTGCATTATTTTTTGTAAGATTAATTACAAGGCCTTGACTTTGAGACTGAAGATAGTGGTCCATACAGATGGTCAAATGTGGCTTAATACAAACATCTCTGCAAAGCTCTAAGGAAAAGGCCCTGTGTGGATGCAGGGACACAGAACTGAAGCACACGAGGGCACAGGTAGGAGGGACGGGACGAGAGTGTCCAAGCTCACGACCTGTCTGGGAACTGGGAAGGCAACACTGTGTGCCGGGTTCTAACAGTCAAAGAGAACATTGCATTTTCCAAGTTAGCCAAACCTCTAACAGAACTGCAAAGTATGTCTAGGCAGGACAAAACGTGGGGGAGGGGAAGATGTTTACTTGATCCAAAATAAGGCACGGCTAGAGGAGAAAAGGGAACATGAGACAGTGAGACAAACAGAAAACATGTGACGCTCGATGTAAATCCAAGCATACTACTCATGACATTACTTATAAGTGAGCTAAACATTTCAATTAAAAATTTCATATGAACCAGACCTACTAGAATGGCTGAGACCCAGACTGAGAACACCCGACTCTGGTGAGGATGTGCAGCGGCAGGACTCACTCAGCGCTGCTGGGCGTGCGGACGGAGCAGCCTCTGCGGAAGGCAGTTCGGTGGTTTCTTACAAAACGAAACAGATGCTTACCTTAGGATCCAGGTGTGCTCCATGGTATTTACCCAGTGAATTAAAAACAGGTCCTCACAAAAACCTTCACATGGGTGTTATAGAGGCCTTGTTCATGATTGCCAAATCTGGGAAGCAATCAAGATGTCCTCAAGTAGGTGGATGGATAAATTGTGCTATACCCAGAAAATGGAATATTATTCAGTGCTAAAAAGAAAGGAACTATCAAGCCATGAAAATACATGGAGGAAACTTACATGCATATTGCCAAGTGAAAGAAGCCAGTCTGAAAAGGCTGCAGACTGTGTGATTCCTACTTTAGGACATTCTGGAAAAGGCAAAACCATGGAGACAGGGAAGGATCAGTACCTCCCAGGAGTTAGGGCTTGGAAGGATGAATAGGCAGAATACAGAGGATTTTCAAGGCAGTGAAATTATTCTGTATAAAACACGGCATGTGATCCCTACTGGAAACTGCGGACTTTGGTCAATGATCATGTAACAGTATTGTTTCCTCAGCTGTCCTAGTGGAGCACAAAAACCAAACGTAGTAAGAGGGGAGACGGGTGATGGAGAGGGTGGAGGACAACTCTCTCTACTTTCCGCCCACTTTTTTCTGTGAGCCTGAAACTGCTCTGAAAAATGAAAATCTACGAAGACTGTCAGACTGGATTAATGACCAGGAAAACCCAGTGGCTCCTTCCGTCCCGATAGGTGTGACGTGCTGCTCTCTCTCTAACTCTGGGATTGCACGTCTCCCCTCTCATGACCATTTTGCACTTACGGTGTCAGTTTCTTTCCAAGTGTGTTTTTCACTGTATTTCACACAGTTTAGTTTGTTTTGTTTTTGTTACTACCTAGTGAAAAATATTTCTAATATCCACCATTATTTCTTCTTTGACCCATGGGTTACTTAGGAGAGTATCACTTATTTCCAAATATTTGGGCATTTTTACATTATCTTCCAGTTTTCAGTTTCTAGGTTAATTCCACCAGTTTCTAGCTTAGTTCTCTAGGTTCAGAGACTTTTATGTGTGTGAAATCAGATGATAATAAAACAAAAAATAAAGTACGTAACATAGATCTGCAGCTTCAACAGCTGGTTTTTTAAAGATTTTATTTTTTTATTTATTTTTAGAGAGAGGGGAAGGGAGGGAGAAAAAGAGGTAGAGAAACAGCAATTTATGGTGGCCTCTCACATGGCCCTCACTGGGGACCTGGCCCGGAACCCAGGCATGTGCCCTGACTGGGAATCGAACCGGGACCCTTTGGTTCCCAGCCCGCGCTCAATCCACTGAGCTACACCAGCCAGGGCTCAACAGCTGGTTTTTTGAAAAGACAATTAGAACCTGTATCACTCTAACAGAATGGATTGAGAGATAGGAAAAGACCCTATTTTTAATATAAGGTGATAAGAATAGAAATAGTACAATCTTTAAAAAGGTGAGAGGGTGTTACAAATTCCTTTATGCAAATAAATTTGAAAATTTAGATCAAGTAGAAGCAAATAAAAAATTTTTTAAATAATGGTCACAAATATATTAGTGAGTCTTGAGTCCTTTTCCACAACGAGAGCCCTCGCAGCTGCAGAGGGGCTGCTTCAAGACCAAACCCTCCCTAGCCACCCTCCCACCCCTGCCACAACTTCCTTCCTGCTGTGACATCACTGGCGCCCACCAGTGGAAAGTGAACATGCCCATAGGGTTTGCGCTGTTAGCATTAAATATCCAACTTTAAGATCCTTTATAAATAGATTAAGCAGCCATTTTAAAACACATTTCAAATTTTATTTCAATTTTTCTCTGTGTTGAGGACACAGGACCTTTGGAAAATAGGAAACTCTGAAGTTTCCATGGCATTGCCCAGAGATACAGCAACATCTCAGTGTTTGTGGAACTTCCTTTAAAAAGTCACATACTGTGGGGTTGGGGGTTCTGTTTCCCACCCCAGCACACAGGACCCCTGAGTCGTGGCCTCCTAGAAACACTTCAGACCCTGAAGGGTGGAGTTCAAAACCACCCACCTGGAAGTAAAACTTTGACTCCCTGTGAGGTCGAGTTGCCTCCTGATTCTGCAACCCCTCCCTCCTACCTGCCACCTCAGCCCTGGGCACTGAGAGCTCTCCCCCTTGGACTTAGTTCCCAGAAAACCCTCACCTTCCCATGTCAGAGAAGACCTACCCCTCGCAAACAACACCTGTGCCCGGTGGACGTAGGTGTTTCCCTTGGCCTCGAAAGCCCACATTCATGCTCCTTGTAGCAGCTGTTACCAGGCTATGTGAGTCGGCCCTCCAGCCTGTCTCCCGCTGTCACTATCCCGGATGTGCTTCAGGGAAAGGCTTCCATAAGGGTCTCGCTCCTCTGTGCCCACCAGGCTGCTGAGCAAATGCCTAGCAAATAGCTCTCTGAATAAATGGATGAAAGAATGTTACGGGAGAGTGTGGGTGTGTGCACACACACATGGGTTTAAAGATACACAGGGTTCATTGTTGCCTCTCAGCCAAATCTGAATGGGGGCCACACCAGCCCCTCGACATCAGGGCCTCCTTCTTTTCTCCTGGCGGCCTCCCACTACAGGTGCAGCTAGACTGAAGCTCTGCCCCAGGAAAAATGCCCCACCCTGGGCCCCAGCCCCCGATGGCACAATATATTAATGCAGAAGTACACGTGTAAATGTACTGAATTAATCCAAAAGTGTTCATGTAAACACACTGAAGTAATGCAGAAGTATGTATGTAAATGCTCTGAATTTATCCAGAAGTATATATCTAAAGGGACTGAATTAATCCAGAAGTATATGAGTAAATGAAGTGAAAAGGAGGTCCCCCAAGGGGAAAGGACCCTGAAGACACCAAACCACAGAACAGAGGAGCCTCTCTGAGCAGAAATGAGGGGCAGGTGATAGCCTCCCGGACACACAGAAGTCACGTGCGAGGTCTCGGCAGCTCCACCTCTACTTTCAGAGGCCGGGACTTGTCTGCACAGCTCTGGCTGTGATCCAGCTCGCACATTCCTCAAGGAGTTGTCGTGTCAACGGGAAACCGGGAACGCACGAAGGTTAATGCTTAGAAAATATACACAAGGGGAAGGCCAGTACCCTGCTAATGTTTGTGGGTGTTTGACATCCAGCTGGTGCAGAAATTTATGCTTAAACTCTGTGGGGTCACAAACTACATCCTAATGTACTTGGGATGCCTACTCAATAGTATGTTCCTTTCTCAGAACCCACTTCAAGAATCTGTTCTGGTGACATGCAGAGGGATATCCTCACACCAGGGCAGAAAGGATCAGTGCTAAGAGGAAGGTTGCTCCCACCAGAACCCCCTCCTCAGTCCACTTCAGAGTCAGGATTGACCAGAGTTCTCCCTGCCAATACGCGGGCCAGGGCGCAATTCAAGGGCAGAAGAGACGAGCAGGTCAAGAAGAAGAGACCTTCCCCAAGGTACTGTAGGGAAGTGAGAGTCTCCTTTGCATATTGTCAACCTGCAGCGCATGTATCCTACTGATGAAGCACCACCAGATGCAAGGCTATTGTGCATATTGTTCATTGTATTGTATTGTGTAACGCAATGGAATTCTATTCTGCTGTATAAAAAAAGAAAAAAAAACTTTACCTTTTTGCAACAATGTGGATGGACCTGGAGAACATTATGCTAAGTGAAATAAGCCAGTCAGAGAAAGATAAATACCATATAATTTCACTCACATGTGGAATTCAATGAACAAACTGAACTAACAAATAAAACAGAGACAGACTCATAGATGGAGAACAGCTGACAGCTAGTGTCGGGTGAGGGGTTAAGGGGTGGAGGGACTGAGCAAAAAAGAAAAAGGACTCATGGACATGGACAGCAGTGTGGTGATTGTTGGGGGGGAGGATATAAGGGAACTAAATGGTAATGGAAAATATATAATAAAGATTAAATTTTAAAAAAATAAAACAAAATACAGACTGTGAGTTTGTACTGTTTGTGAAAGGTGACCCGTTTTTCCCGGCACACTGCAAACACTCTGCTCTCCCCAGCCGTCAGCATTTTGCACCAGAAAGCCACCAGCCTGGCCCAGGATATTGCTTCTCAACAGCAAGGGCAGTGGACCCAAGAGACCTCTTTCCATCCTCCAAGGACCTGCAGGTGAATTCTGATCGGTTTATTTCAAAACCATCAGAGTCCTCACTTTAATCTTCTGCTCCACGTTGTTTTATTACCTTTCACTTAGTTTCCACCTAAGTGTCTGCAAGGAGGCCTGGCGTGGCCGCAGCAGACAAAAATGTCACGCATCTCTCCATCCAGGAGAACACTGCGGTTCTGCTATCGGGGCCAAACTCAGGCTGCCGAGGGACGGGAAATGGGAGATTCTGCTTTGCCTCCTTTCAATATTGTTTAGGTCTACATTCATGATAGCTTTGCAGCTAGGGGCTGCGCTACCTTGGGCAAACCAAACTCTCTGGCTTAACCTCTCTAAAATGAGGAGCAATAGCCCAAAGTGCAATCTAACTGCAGCGCACAAATGAGATGATGTTGCTCAAGCGTTCAGTCACACATCTGCTAGAGCGTGGCAAGCACTCACTGATATTTAACAATCAAGAGAAAGATATGCTTCCATTCATTAAAATCTGGCCATTATAGGACGGTAAGCACCATGGACACTGCCCCAGCAAGTGAAAAACACAGGTAAAGGTATTTAATTTTTGGATATAAAAGTAACACTTTTCGTGATGAACACATGTGGCTCACAGGACTTCTGTGTGATCACAAACTACACAGGTTCTTCAGTTAGCCTGAGAGCCATCAGTGGGGAAAGACCCAATCTGACCACCTGTGGGTGTGCAGTCTGAACTACCACCACATCCCTCATGGAGAATCCTAAATAAGAAAAAAAAAAAAAGGTGATCTTAAATCAGTAAAACTTCAAAAGCCCTGTCAGACTTAAACATAGACTTGTAATGGAAAAGGATTCCCAGCCCCAGAAAACCCAGGACCCCACAGAAATCTCCCTTCCTTCAAGGTAATTCTGCAGGAAAATGTGACCACCGGAGAGAGTGAGAAGAAAAGAGAACGCATGCCCTCAAACAAGGAGTTGCTTGAACCATCCAACTAAGCCTATAAAGCAAGGGTTGTATGACTCTCTTAAGGAGCCCCACCTGAACCAGATCAACACATTGAGACCCTCCTCACTTTGTCCCCAAATCATGCTGACAGATGTCCAGGGAACACTCAATGCCTGCGTCCTGGCTACTCCTCTGAGTGTTGTTATTCCACCCCACTAATCGTTTGCTCGTGAATCAAGTCTTTTGTGTACATTTTCAAACTTGTTTACTGCAATTATATTTGCCACTTAATTACATGATTTAATTATCATGAAAAACAATAACAAAAGGAAAACAAGATTTTTAATATAAAACTAAATCAAGTACCTTTAAAAATGGGATAAAATAGCTACAGGGAAAGCATGTTGTCGTTTTGTTTAATGTGACATGACAGCAGTGAGAAGAGAAATGTCACCTACTCAGCAATGACAGCTGGCCTGCAGCAGACTCCTCCCCACACCAGAAATAGCAGAAGACCACCGACGGTATCTCGGTGCTGAAGGGAAGACTGTCGACCTAGAAACCAGAGGGCTACCAAATCGTCACTCCGGACTGAAGGAAAAGATAATAGCACATTCCAAAGAGAGGAGCTGTGACTCAGGAAACCTCGCTGAAAGATCTGGTAGAGGACATAGCTCAGCAAGAAAAAAAAAAAAACCTATAAACAAAGGTAAGAGGCAAAGAGAGATGGCAAGCAAAGAAATTGTTAACCTCAGGTGTGTCTTAACAACAGGTAACAGTAAAATGCTACATACAAGATGAGCTTAGTAGATGAGGTGGGAACGAAAGATTGGAATTAAGGATTTCTAGGGTCCCTGTACAATTAAAAATTTAATAGAGATATAAATTGTCTTTAGCCAACTTATAGTTTGATCTCATATTAAAACCTATAGCAGGAAAAGGAGGAAGTAAATTCTCGTCATTTAGTAAAGACAAGAAGATGAGGTGGAAGCCGTCGAAGGCAAGCGAAGAGATGACAAAATAAAATGTGTTTGTGAGTTGGGATTGGGCTTAGATTTCTTGTAATAACTATAAAGAAAAATTGGTAAATTGGGCATACTTAAAGCTTGTGTTTATTAAGATGCACTGTTAAGAACACGAATAGGTGAGCCATAGACAGAGAGGAAAAAATAAACCTAATAAAGGACTACTTTACAGGATACATAGAGGTACATATTACTCCATAATATAAAAAACAACCTAATAAAAAAGGAACAGAAGACTCACCTCACAAAGAAGGATACACTAATAGCCAATAGCACATAAAACATGTTCAACATCATTAGTCATCAAGAAACTGCACATTAAATCCACAATATGATATCACTGCATACCTACCAGAAATAGCTAAAAATTAAAAAACTCACAATACCAAATCAAGGATGTGGAGCAACTGTAATTCTCAAGTATTGTTGGTAGAAATGTGAAATGATATGACTATTTTGGAAAAACTATCCGGTGGGTTTTTCAAAATATTAAACCTATAGTTCCCTTGAAATCTTGTTCCCTAGAACCTTGGGAACTAAACCTTGTTCCCTAGAAATCTTCTCCCAGCTACTGATCCAAGAGAAATGAGTATATATGTCCATACAATGTCTCATGGGCAGGTGCTCTAGCAGTTTTATTTGTCATGGCCAGAGCCTGGGGACAGCCTGCCATCCATCAACAGGAGAGTGGACTGACACCCTGGGGTGTTTGCACTCCAGAAGCCTGTTCGGCAGTGGGAAGAAATGAGCTCCCGCTGCTTGCCACACCATGGGTCAGCCTCAAAGCCATCATGCTGAGCGTAAGAAGTCTTATACAGTGAGAGGTCCTTTGGTTCCATCTTACATCTTCTAGATTAAGCAGGATGGACTGTGATGGAAAAATAATCAGATGGAGAAAAGCAATGGTTGCCTCTGTGGGATGGAGACAAGGAGTGAGTAGGAAGAGGCCAGAAGGAAGTTTATGGCATGGTGGAAACCATCTAACTTTTCAGAGATTCGGGTTTCACAGGTCTATGAATTTGTCAAGAAACAGAGAGGGTTCATCAAGATGTGGAAATTCTATTACGTAGAATATATATCTCCAAAAGAGAAAACTATAAGCAAACACTGAACTCTAGATAATAATATGGATGTTGAAACCTTAGGAGGAAGCATCCCAATGTCTTCATTTACTCAGATACTTGTCAAATGAGACAGCTGTTCGGATGCATTGTGAAGCACATGCTGGAAGGGGTACTGAGAACTGAGGTAGTGGATACCTGTGTTCATTGCAAACATGTAAAATTCTTTCAATTTTGCTGTGTATTTTTAATTTTTTATAAATGTTGAAAAGGTGACGTGAAAATGGTATATTAAGACCATTTTTCTTATATTTAAAACCATCTGGCTGGTGTAGCTCAGTGGGTTGAGTGCCGGCCTACAAACTAAAAGGTTGCCAGTTCCATTCCAGGTCAGGGCACATGCCTGGGTTGCAGGCCAGGTTTCTCTCCCTCTCTTTCTCCCTCCCTTCTCCTCTCTCTAAGAAATAAATAAATCTTTTAAAATAAATAAATAAAATAATTCAATATATCAGCCATACAAATCAAGGAGACTGAATAAATTCCTGTATCAGATGACATAGGCAGGGGACATCTTATCTTTTCCTGCATTCTGTTCACAGAAGCCAGTCACTGGGCTCAGAGGAGGGGGCTACACATGGGTGTGAGCTGCAGGAAGATCACCTAGCACAGTCCCCTCTGCTCTGGTCCGTAGCCTCCCCCAGCTCATTGCAGGGATTCCACAAGCCATGACCATGTGTTTGTCTTAAACCCTCCAAATGCACTGACTTCTCTCCAGGCTGCTGCCTTCCCAGAGGCAACCATTGCAAGCGTGTGGGTGATAACTCCCAATCTTCCTATCCTAATGGCATGTGTGCAGACATATAGCTCATTTTTAAATAAGGCCAATGTTCCGCACGATGAGCAGATGACCCTCACTGTGTGTCCTCTGTTGGCCAGTCTGATGACAAGGTTGGCCACCGACCCCAGTCTGCTGATCAGACAGGGCCCTGCAAGTTGCTGACATCTGCAGAGAAAATCTATAGTCCTAACAGGGGCAAGGTGCTTCTAAAAACAAAACTACTTCTGCACTGACAATGTTTTGAGGATTTAAAAATAATTTTGCTCACAAGCTAGGTGTCATGGCAGTAATGCATGAGACATGTAATAGGGAAGGGACAAAGCTCTAATTAAGCTCAGGTCTTCTCAAGAGACAAAGGAAAACTACCACTCGGAGTCACCCATCCAGGTTTTTAAATATGTATCAGAGGTGAAGGACTTCTCTGGTGTCCAAGAGAAAGATCCAGCTAGAAAGGACCTCAGAGGAGGTTCAAAGCCTCAGAGAAGCATTTCCGAGAGAGCTCACAGAGGGCTCTTCTAGGGTTTTTGTTATAAGGAAAACTGAAGAGAGTGTTGCTGGAATAAGAAATCTGCATCCAGAATGTTTCTGCCCAGAGACCACAGGAGACTGAAACTAGGAAACACTCTAGGGCAGGGGTGTTAAACTGATTTTCACTGGGGGCCACATCAGCCTCGCGGTTGCCTTCAAAGGGCCAAAATAATTTTAGGACTGTAACTATTCTAGTTACGTTTATACAGTCCTAAAATTATTTTAGAGTAGTTACATTTATACAGTCCTAAAGGCCCTTTGAAGGCAACTGCGAGGCTGAGGTGGCCCCCGGTGAAAATGAGTTTGACACCCTGCCCTAGTAGGTAGATACAATGGTGAGAATAGCAGCCAATGGAGATGGAGAGGACCAATCCCAAACCAAAAAGCTAATCATTGACATGAATTAAGCCTGGCTCTACCAAAAAAAAGGTAATAATAATAATAATTGTAAAAACACTTACTCCTCCCATTCTCAAGGAATATCCTTATCTTGTGCCTTGGAGACCTCCAACCCCATATAAACTGTCCAGTCAGAGAGTGCGCTTGGCACCCAGCCACACACTCCAGAGTTCCTGGGATGTTCACAATGTTCTCTTTATGATTTCTGCACTATTCTGGGATTGATTAATTATAATACTAACTGTACTTTACCTAAAAAGCTTTCTAAAAACCCAGTATGAGTGAATTCACAGATCAAAAAACACACTGTCAAATCATTCATCCTTCTTTTGAATTTGGGAGCAATGGTCACTAACTCTGGCAGATAAAAGTGGAGTCACCTTCTTTGACACTCCCCCCATGGAGATGTGGGGGTCTCTGTCCCCTCCCCTTGAATCGGGGCCAGCCCTGAAACTGCTGTGACTAATAGAACACAGCAAAAAATAATGCTTTGAGAGTTTCCAGACCCAGGTCTTAAGAGAATGACAAATTCCACTTACTGTCTCTTTAAAAACTCACTCTTGAAGCCCAAGTGTGGAAAAAGTCTGACTCCTTTGCTAGAAAGACCATCTAGAGAGACCTTTAGACAATGGAGAGGACAAGAGACCCAACTGAGTCCACCTTCCAGCTCTCCCTCTCAAGACACCAGAGAAATGACGTTTAAGGGGACTCTCCTGCCACAGCCGCCCAGGCTTCCAGCCTGGGCCAATGAAAACCTGCTTGACAAAACTCTTCCTGAACTCCTGAGCCTCAAAACCTTAAGCAAATAAATGGTTTGTTTTAAAGTACAAAGTTTGGGAGTAATTTGTGTGCAGCAATAACTAACAGGAGCCAAATTTTGTTCAAGGAACGAGGTTCTCACATAATACTCACTTCAAACATGGGCTGGAAGGGCCTGGGGGAGCTGCTTGGTGAGGACTTGAAAGACAGTGAGAAGAGTGTTATTGGGGTCTGGAGAAAGACAGCTCCCCCTCCCACCCTTCCCCCCATTTCATAGTGGCAGAAAAGTCAGCCGCAAGGTGTCCTACGGCAGCATAGAGAAAATCCACTTACTGAGCTGGTGAATTTGGTTAAGAATATTTCCTGGCAGAAAGCTGAAAGTATCAACAAATTTCTGAGACATGATAAGATATAGAGATGAATATATAAAAAAATAGATGAATAACAACTGTTTCGTTTCAGGCAGAATTTAGAGATAACATCAGCCAACAACTGCTGAGTTCAAAAATAAAATTGTCTCCCAACTAGAGTCTCTCCAGTCTGCAAAAGACTCTCAAAATAAGAAATGGCCTCAGGGGACACACTCACCCAGGGAGAGGAGAGGTGAGTAATGGGCTGAGGGTAAAGGTGTCCAGTTATAAGACCCTTTGTTCAGACCTTTGAAATATTTCAAAATGTGTATATTAAGACCTCTGAACATCTTAAGAATGTGGCCCTTGGCCCCTTTCAAACTCGATGAAAAGGCTCTAAGGACTTTAATAGCCTGTCCCACAGCACCCTGACCAGCAGTCCTAGAAGGGTCTGTTTCAAAAAGAAATACGGTGTGAACAGAATGTATTATAATCTGATACAAAGGAAATTCATCAGATTTTTAAAGAAAGTACAGAGGCCAGAGCTGAAAGAGTCAGAAACGATACAAACGTAGGACTTTGACTTCCCCCACCCTTTTACAGGAAGAAAGCATGCAGGGAAGGCTCCTGATCTAGAAACACTTGCCGTTTCTTATGGGAAAGGAAGGGTGTCTCGGGGCAGAACTGAGGGCCCAAGTGCAGGAGGGCCCTGATGCAGTGACTAGCAGTGTGTGTGTGGTTGGATTGCAGAGCTGCAAGGGCCAGCGGCTGCCACAGGACTTCTACTTCTTCCCTTTTGAGGAGGCTTGTGTAAGTGTCGCCATTTTACATCAGATGCCAAAGGAAAAGATACTTTGTCTTCTTAGGTCAGAAGTCTTAAAATCAGTGGCAGCACCCCGCCCAAGGCTTCTTAGCCATGGGTCTGGGTTAGTTTAGCAGATCCTGGACTTTGAGCCTGAACCTGCCATTGTAATGGGATGAAACTTTCAGGGCCCTTGGGAGGGAAGAGGAATGTATTTCACATGTAGGAGGAATGTAAGTAACTTGTATTCAGGAAGTAGACTGAGGCCAATTCAAGATGAATATAAATGTTTCACTATCCTCCTTTGGGGACATGAAGTCTCTCTCCTACCCTTGGATCTGCCCAGGGCTTTTGACTGCCTCACCCAGTAGAATGAAAGTGGTTCCTCTCCAGTCCCAGGCCTGAGGCCCAGGCCTAAGGAGGAAGGGAAGGCCTCCACTCCACTCCCTCTCTTTTTTTTTTTTTTTTTAAGATTTTATTTATTTATTTTTAGAGAAGAGAAGGCAAGGAAAAAGAGAAGGAGAGAAACATCAATGTGAGGTTGCCTCCCACGTGCCCCCTACTGGGGACCTGGCCCGCAACTCAGGCATGTGATCTAGACTGGGAATCGAACCGGTACCCTTTGGTTCGCAGGCTGGCACTCAATCCACTGAGCCACACCAGCCAGGGCCATTCTCTCTCTTTTGAAACCCACTTTGGAGCCATGTATCACTATGTCAGCAGTCCACCTCCCCTGCTGGAGGCCATGGAGTAAGGCCCTGTGACAGTATGGAAAGGGGAAGGGACCGCAAAGAAGCCATCCCCAAAGCAGATCCCCAGTCAGCACCTCAAAGATCAGGGAGAAGCCATCCAGCTGAGCCCTTCCCAAGCTTCTGACCACAAAATCTGGGACAAAAGAAGATGATGGCTTTAAGCCACAGCATCAACCGACCAAAATGTCATCCTTATAGCTTATGAGTAGATTTGTCTAAAAAACTAAAGTGAGTTAATATTGCTCCCTTCAGCCTCCAATTAGGAGGATCATTACCAATTTACGGGGAGGAAGTGGGGTGGTCATGACTGTGACCCGTCTGAGATCAGGCAGCAACAGCCCTACACAAAGACTTTACCATGCCCACGCCTCCTCCAAACCCTGAATCTTCATGAAACTTGGCACTTCCTGTGCCTACTTATATTATCATATACCTTGCATGTGAGAGTCCTTTCCATGATCAGAAAATACAGCATGGTAGGCAGTGGGGAGGGGCCCATCTCACACATTCAGGGTAGATTCCTTTAAGAACAATGATTTCTGCCCTGGCTGGTGTGGCTCAGTGGATTCAGTGCCAGCCTGTGAACCAAGGGGTCACCAGTTCGATTCCCAGTCAGAGCACACTCCTGGGTTGCCGGCCACATCCCCAGTGAGGGGTGCATGAGAGGCAACCACACGTTGATGTTACCTCGGGCCCACGTGCTGCTCCCCACCCTCAGCTCCCTCTGGAGCCGACCAGAAGAGCAGAGCAATGCTGGCTGGTTTGTGCCTTTAGGTGACACCTGACATCCCTAAATCAGCACGTTCTCCCTGAGATCTATGATGCGACCTGCCCCGGTGTCACTACGAGGAGACTGCTTTCTCAGAGCCGTGTTGGGTTCCCTCTTAGGCACAAAGGAGAGGTCCCTAATCAAAAATGTGTCATTTTTAGGCTTTTCATGTTAATGAAACACTGTGTAAATTCTGCCCCTTTCCAAAAATTGGTCACTCTAGTCAGTAAATTATCATTTAGTAAATCAGAAAAGCATTTATACAAAAGGCATATTTATTTAATGAGTAACACAAAAATTCTGGAATAAAGCAATAATATTTCCCATGTGGCTTATGCTATAAATATGGAACCCATGACGATAAAATTATTTAGAAAGTAATATTGCAGATTTTGAATTTCTTTGGCTTTTACTTGCAAGACTTGAAAAATTTTCTCCAGCTTTAGTTCATTTGAAGGGCTGAAGTTCTAAAATCCCAGTTGATTAGAGCTGCATTCTTAGTAAACAACAATTCTGAGAAATTGAAAGTTATATTTTCTGTGTGGTTCATGTATTCATTTCCTTGTACAACACCACCCAGGAGACTTGAGGCATTTAAAGGAAATTTTCCTGTTTTTTCACCCCTGCAACTGATTTCTCACAGTACAGAGACTCTGCCATTCCCACTGCTGACAACACCTGCTGGCAGGCAGGGGCCTGCTGAGCACCCACACCTCGTCCCCGGGGTCCATCCTGGGCTACACAGTCAAGCGCAGCCTGGCAGGGTGGAGGCCGCAGTCCAGAGGGAAGGTGGGTCTGAGGCAGGGGTGCGAGCTGCACCTTGTGAGCGGTCATGTGAGCCTCCTGTGACCTCTTGCATCTCCTGCCTCACGGCTGGTGCCCCCACCCTCCACCATCAAGGTCTCTGGACAGCGCCACAGCTACTGCTGTGTTCCTGGCAACCCGCCGGGATCCCCGTCTCTTTGTGGAGACCACAGCCCCCATGTCGCATTGCCAGCAGTCCAGGACTCCCAGCATGAGACCCTAACCATCCAATGGGAGGCAAAGCCAGGAAAGAGGGAGCAGAAACACGTTTAAACCCAAATACCTGCAATGCAAAGACGAAGGGGTGCGGGAGTATGAATGAGATAGGAGCCATCAATGACAATATCCTGGGGGTGGTGAATCACGGACGGATGACAAGCGCGGGTATGTACTGGGTGGCAGGGAAGGTCCAAGACCTGATGAAAAGGAGGAGGTTCTGTGAAGACCCAGCAGGGAATCTGGAGGCCAGGCCACCCAGGGGATAGCAGACAGACAAAAGCCAACAGAAAGGGCACCAAGGAGGTCTTACCCATCGGAGTTGATGAAATGCCAGGAGAGAGTCCCAAGTAGGGAGTGACAGGATTTGAGGTGCACTTTTCAGGATCACTGACACGATTTGACTTACTTTACCTGGTGGTCCCTGGCTGCAGCTGGGCAGGAGGCACAGGAGTGTGGACACGGGGAGGTCAGGAGTCAAGGCAAGAAGTGGCTGGCCTGTGAAACTGGTGGTATCGTTCAGGCAGGGGTGGACAGCAGGCTTGGTCTTCCTTGGGGTCCAGCTGCTGGAGACAGGAGTGAGGGAAGCTAACAGGAGACCCCAGCGGGACCTCTCACCTGCATGAGAAGCCTGTGTGGGAGGTAGAAGAGGCACAGCGCACACCCAGCCTGGCAGTCCTGTCGCTGGGCCTCGATCACCACCAGTTCTCTGCTCATGCTGTGCTGAACAGCACTAGAGGCCAGTATGGCCAACCCCTCACCCTGTGGCTGCCTCGACCCCTGTCCACTGCCTCACCACGCAAGGCTGTATGGGCGTCCACGGGGCTTTGCTGGCAAGAAATAAAGAACAATAATGCAGAGGAAGGAACACTGAAAGCCCAGCACCAAACTTGGCATTTTCACCTGGCACAGGTGCTACTGTTAAGGACCTGGCTCTCCAGGAAAGTTCAGGTCCCTAGCTGTCCCCTCACTGTCTTCTCCTTGTAGCTTTGAGAGCCACAGGGCACTGCCCAACCTCCTGCATACAGAAGGTGGAGACACACCGGCCCAATGAGCACAGATGTCAACTCTGTGCATTATATTCTGAACCCGTAAGGAAAAACCCAGGAGGTGATTGAGCCAGGAGGGCGAGTAAGCTTTAGCGTCAGACAAGCTAGGACCCTGGGCAGAGAGGCAGCCTGGACTGCTGTTCACGCTCGTGCATTCCACACACTAGAGCCCAAGCGGAAAAGCGTGTCTGCCCAGGCCCTGGGGGCGAGGACACCTGACAGTATCAAGGAGCCAGAGTTCGTGAACATTTTAACACGTTTTCTACAAGTGGCTATTCTTATAATCATAAAAATTAAATTAAACAAAACTTACACTGGTATTTAGTATGCTTTGCCAGAGGCAAGATAACTTTATATATATAACAAGATATGCAAATATAAATACATTACCGTGTGTGCATATATAGTGTATATATACATTTGAGCATGCATAATGCCTTTGTATGTACATATTTTGTTTTATATTTTATATATTTTATATATATATAGCCAGAGCCATGTGTCTGGGCCTAAAGCTGTGTTCTTCAAACTATATGCTGTTCAAGAAAATGACAGATATTACATAATCATACTATTTCATTACATAGGAAAAATGGTAGTATGTCATGTGGTGACTATAATTTATTTAAAAGATTATTATAGTTTTCTCTCATTTTTTATCCCGAAACCTCCGACACTTACTTGTCTTGTCAAAAGTCCATAAGCAAAGCTTCTAATCTATGACAAACTGCAGCCTCGGGACAGTGGCAGACACGGCCTCCCGCAGGGGCGTCTGTGCCTCCTCACACCGTCCAGCACCCACCCGTGGGGGACGGACCGCCCGCCCAGCCTCTCACACCGACTTCCTCCCCTGTTCCCAGGAACTCTTCCAGAAGGGTAAAACACTGCGCCCTGGTGAAAGGGAAGTTGTCTCTGGAAGCAGAAACCATCACGGAGCCTGAGGAAGTCAGTGTCAGTGAGCCCAGACCAGTGGCCCTGGCGATGGGGAGGTCTAGGAGTCTCTCTCAGTTGACAGACAATGACCCTGGGGTTGTGGGGTGGTGACCCTGCAGTGAGAACACCTGAATGCCCAGACCTCCAGAGGGGACAATCTTGGCATGGAGACCCAGGCTGAGGTAAAGAAGGGAGGCAGCCTAGGGGTCCCTGGGCCTCTGAGTGTGGAAGCCATGCACAGAGCAGAGGGGGAGAAAAGTCATCTCTCAGGGACAGGAGCTGGGGGTGGGTGGTACTAACAAAGCAGGACAGTGGGGGGCCCTCTCAGGGAATCACAAGGGAGAGGGTCTGGATGGGGTAAGTGGATTCAGCAGGTTTGCCCTGCATTCTCGAGCCCATGCCCAACATGTCCTGTGCCCACTCCCCATGTGTCAAGGCAGCATCTGCTCATTCACCTTTTACACATGCACTTAAGCTGCCAATAAGAACGGGTCCAGCTGGTGGGGACAGGGGACCAAGGCCACGTGGGACATGCACCAACGTACCAGCTACCTGGGAAAGGCTTGGCATCTGCGTGGATCGATGCACTATATTCACTGTTTGAAATGTATCATAAAGATGTTGGCAGTTTTGTAAAGAGACTCCTGACTTTGTGGGTTTCTGTTCGTTGAAGTCTGTGGACTCCTGATTTGGGACCACTTCCAGGTATCAGGATGGAGGTTTCAGGGATAACAGAAGAGGAGAAGCCCCCTAGGCCGGCGGTATTCTGAAGACATGACCCCGTTGGCAGCCTTTGTGCAACCCAGAAGTCCTTGGGAATGCCAGAACAGTCGGAACCCAGGCAGCTCTTTATTCTTCAAAAGATGGCCATGCCTGGGGCCAGTAGAAGGGGCTCAGTAGACACTGGTCGATGCAATCATGTTGCACCAGTGAAGGCCCCTGAAGTGCAGGAAACGCAAGTCCCCGCCAGGTCGTTGTGGGACCCTGAGGGGCTGACATTCTAGAGCCAGTTTGCACAAGAAGCTCCTTATTACACAGCCTGACAACCAGAACCTAAGGCACAACCCCACGGTTCAATCCCACATGGCACAGAGCTCCCCGGTCATCTGTCGTGGAGAACAACAAACCGGGAAGTAGTAGCAAGCCCGGCTCACGTCACAGGTGCACGTGGTAACGGAGAGAAGCTGACGCAAGTTGCCGTGTTGGGATGCATTGCGTCCAGGCTGAGAAGAGGGAACACTTCTCTCTGTCTTGTTCTGAATCTCTAGCACCCTGACCACAGGCATTCTGGTTAGTTTCTACTGGGCACAGGATTTGGTGGGTGTGAGGTTTAACCAATAACTGGGTCCTTGGACTACTTTCTCCAGCTCAAGAGCCTGATGCCACAAAGCTTGCTCCTCCATTATTCATCAGTCTCAGAGGAAAGTGGCGACATGGAAGCTCACTTAGAAGAAAGCCGTCTATTACCCACAATGACCATTCTGGGTAGCGCTGTCACCGCAACCAGGACACCGCAGCCCCCGGCAAAGGCGGAGCATTTCATATTCACATTTTGAAAAGTAGCAGTGGCATTACAGTTGAAATCACGAGGTAATGATAAACATTTTTAAAGATGAAAGAAGTTTGAATCTCTGAGGAGGCGTATGCTATAACCTTCTGCAGTCTTTCATTTCCTCCTTCCCTCCGGTGTGCGATGCTGCTGCTGGTAAGCCACAGCCGTCCACGTTTGACTAAATACTTGACCAAACATCCTTCTAGATGGAAGGAATGTGACTCAGTGGGGAAAAATGTTTAAATACTAGAAATTAAGTCCCTTTTTATATTAACTGAGGTTATGTTTGAAGGCAATTAATATCATTTAAAAACACTGCAAGAGGGTTTGCAGCCTCTGCAGAAGCAGCACTGGACGCGGTCATGGCACAGCTCAGCTGACATGCTGATTAGGCACAGTCTTTAGAAGCCAGAAACTGCATGCCGGCCACGCATTCCTTCCTGGCGTGCCCGAAAGGCCCCTGAGAACAGGCAACCTCTCCTTCTAAGTCTGTCAATGACACCATAAAACCCTCGGTCCTTTAGGGATCCACAAGCCTGGTCTTCCCTGAGAGTTCCAGGTGTGTAGGACTCCCGCAGGTCCCCAACCACAGGACAAGCGCCTGAGCCTTCGAGTGGAAGAGGCCATGCTGAGCACCTGTGAGGAGGAGGGAGAGTGTGCCAGAAATAGAGGGGTAATGGGCACCGTTAATTCAGCTGAGGCTGGGGATTCCACGTAGGTCTGCTGGGTGCCCCGTCCTGAAAGTTCTAGGAGTGCACTTCCACTCACACAGCATCCAGCGCTGCTGGTCTGAAGCACAAAGGGTCCTGGTCCGCGTGGTTGCGACGCTATCGAAGCGCGGCTCTCGTGTGACCGTGGAGAGCGGTGTGTGTGTGTCTGTCCAGCCTGGGCTTGTGCCTCCTTCGTGCCTGCAGCAGCAGCAGCAGCACTGTGGCGAGGACGGAAGAAGAAAGAGACATCCTGGAAGAGCCACAAACTCTGTCTTCAAGGTTAGGATCCTTTGTCATAAAACCTTGGGAAGGAAGGAAATGGGAGGGAGGGAATGTTCCAACTTTCCTGTCTTGTAAACCTTAATAAAAAAAAAAAAACCCAGAAGTGATAAAGTAACTCAAAAGTTCAGAGAGAAACTACTCCTACTGACGCTTTTCTTTATTAATACCAGGCTTCTGAAGGCAGGCTGCAAGCTACAAGGGCAGATGAGCTTGAAATACCTGATACATTTATCAAGAAAAAAATAAGATTTGTTCAGTTGTAGAAGTATATCTAAGGTCATAGAAATATGTTAAAACTAAAATGATAAGGAAAGTATCAAGTTCATAACAGTAGCTCAGTGTGAATGCATTTTAGTTCACGTAACAGGGCTATAAAGACAGAGAAGACTGCGTGTGCACACGCCAGACCAGACCCTGGGTCTCCCAGCATTGGGAACTGAAGGGGTTCTTATCATCATTATTACTGTTAGTTTCTTCTCTGGACATCTGGCATCTCTTTTGCAAAGATAAAAAGACCATTAAGTACTTTTTGGACAAATAGTCTACTATCACTTTCATGCTGGAAATTGATGCAAACCTGTTCTTTTTTATCATTGGCACTTTCAAAGGTGTGTGAGCTGGAGTTTTTAATGAAAAGTCCAAGAGATCTGCTATCCATCACCCTCATAAAATGTGAGGGAGCGAAGGAACTTGTCCCAAATCTCCACTGTCACCAGTTGTATCCTTAACAAACTAGTTCCCTCCAGTGGCCTGAATAAGCCTGGGCCATCGGGGATCCCATGACTAGATCCAAAGTTCTCCTCTTCAGTGAGGCAGTCAGCTCTGGCCCATTCCCACTGGGAGGTTTTCCAGAAACAAGACCCCCAACTCCTGACGCCTGCCTCTCCTGTCCTCCCTCACCCAGTCCTCAACAGCCCCAGGTGTAACAGAACAATTTCCCCAGGCACTTGTTAAAAACAAGCCTTTATTCACAACTATTGCAACAGGGGAGGGAGCATGAACTCAACTCAACAGGAATGAGCAGGATGTACAGGGAGACGATGGATTATCACCAAGAGGCTCTTGGGTAAATGGTGATCAAGGAAATCTCAGGAACCAGCTCAGCAGGATTCTTGCTACACCCTGGTTCCACGGGCCAAGGACAGGCCCCTGGGGTGAGGCCAGGTCGGAAGAAGGCTTGGGGGAGCCTGATGAAGGCTCAGTCTGGGAGGCGTCTCCAGCACACATCCTGCGGAGGCCCTGCGGCTCCGCTTAGCACTCTGTCGGTGTTCCCCCGCAAAGGCCTGTCTGCCTGGTCACAGGAAACCTCCTGTTTGTAAAGAATTGGGTGAGACTATTTGCTTCAATTATCTGCGTTTCACATTCCAAAGCCCTCTGCTCACTTCCGGTTTGGTCAGTGTCACCTGGCTGGGTTGGGGTGTGCTGGGTCGCCTTCTCCTGGGCCCTCCACTTCTCAGAGCTGAGGAGGCACTCTCTGTGACCACAACCTGTCAGGGTTCACTCTGCATGTGAGGGAGCAGACATCAGATGGCAAAGTGAGGCTGTGATGGCTCATCCGTGTTCAAATCACACAAAAAACCCTGGCCAAACCTCCAACCCTCTCAGAGGGAGCAACGGCAACCGTGTGAGAACACGGTCTCCTTCACATCTACCGAGGTGGCTGTCCATACACTTTCTGTTCATTAACTAACCCAATTCGTGAATGTATTTAATCAGCCAGTGAAAAAGCATTCACATGCCAGGCACCAAGCAGGCCGCGCACACGTGGGGCGTCAGTCTGTGGGACCCCGTCCAAAGGCACCGGGTCTGTTGGGTGAAGCTCGGTGCTGTGCAGTGGGTGCCACAACGACACGGTTCTCTTGATCTTTAGTGGGAGGACGAAGCCGCATGACAACCGGAAGTAAATCAGAGGTAGAAGGAAACGGAAGCCCTGCTATTTCCACACCCGCTCAGGTCAAATGGCTCTCTGGGTCATGCTGGGAAGTGTCTTCCTGTCAGCAAACAGTCAGAGAGGTGTGCTGTGAGGGACAGAGATACACCAGGAGTCCTTGGCCAAGTTCCCAGCAAGAGAAAACCTTTAGGCTCACTTTTGTTTATTCTGATTACAATCTAAAATATGCTGCATCTCTGACCAAGGCCCAAAGGAAAGACCCAAGGGCAAGGCCTCCTCTCCACCTCTGCAGACAGGAGACAGGAAGGGGAGAGGGAGGGAGGCAGGTGGTCCTTCTACAGCCCAGGGGCTGAGCCCTGAGGGGAGAGGGCACAGGCCAAGGAGTAGAAACCTCCTCATCACTTCAGGAGCCCCTGCTCCGCCAAGTGGAAGGAAAAGGGCATTCTGACGCCTGGATGGTCAGGCCACCTCTGAGTCACTTGCTGAATTCCCACTGGCTCCGGAGAGAAGGTCTGGAAGTGCAGTGGCTGGAACAGGAGGCATAGTAATTGCACTGGGCCTGCGGAGGCTCTGCTAACGGCTTGCAGGAAGAGGAGAGGGGTCCCCGAGTCCCTCAAGAGGGCCATGGCCTGGTGCCCACTCAGACAGAAGTAACCTG
Organism: Micronycteris hirsuta; assembly: GCA_004026765.1. Taxonomy (NCBI): domain Eukaryota; kingdom Metazoa; phylum Chordata; class Mammalia; order Chiroptera; family Phyllostomidae; genus Micronycteris; species Micronycteris hirsuta. Next base: position 38,915 of record PVJI01001833.1, read on the forward strand.
GATTTCATCACCTTGAGGACGGCCCCAGGAGCACTAACAGAAGCCCACGCAGGCTTCCCCTGCTGCTTTCATCTTCACTTTCTTAGGAAAAAGGTCTTTCTTTAGATACAACTTCGGTCTTTGCAAAAAACAAAAAACAGCTTCTTTAAAATTACAAGTGTAAATCTAAGCATATTTTTTCAACTGATTCTCATTTCATTTCCAAGATATCATATCTTATTAACTAAGCTGGAGTCTCACCCAATTGAGATAATTTAGTTCAGTTCTACGACCCACCAAACTCCCACAAAATAATTACTCCGAAACGTTGGGACACAGTTGAAGGCCCCTCTGTGAGGGTTTACCTTTGCTTTATAAACTTTGGGGTTTCTTAAAGTGATAGCACACACAAATTCCTTGACCCCACTAGGATGCAGGAGCCAAGGAAAATGCATGGACACAAACACTCAAGTGGACGTTCAGGCAGCATTAGTACTGACGGACCAACCTGGAAACAAACCGAATGTCCACCACCAGTGAACTTGTCCGCAAAATGTAGCACATCCACAGGATGGAATCCTACCCGCAATAAAAGGAACAAACAGTGATTCATACTCCACATGGATGAACTTCAAAAACATCATGTTACAAGTTAAAATATAATGCTGAAAAAAAAAAAAGGTCTATCAGAGTATATGGTAAATGATTCTGTTCACGTGAAGTTCTCAGAAAAGAAAAATTATCCAGATGTAAAACGGCAGAGGCAGATGAGATCAGCAGTGGCCTGGTGCTGCAGTGGGAGTGGGACTGGGAGCGATCGCATTATTTGATGTGTTTGGACACTTGCAACATTATTATCGGGCTTCGACAGAATGGATGAAAGTGTGTAGAAAACATAGCACTTGTTTCATAGAGAATTAAGCAGTGAAGAAAATCACGTAAATAATAACTCCAGGAAACATGAAAAGTTCTACAACAAAGGAAAAATAATCACAGTGCCTACCTTGGCTTAGCAGTAAATAAAAATGATTTAACCAAAACTAGGGACAAAAGCTAACATGCTTTTGGTTAGGAAAATGGGGGGAGTCACACCGGCAAAGAGACGCGGGGTGGAGCACAAGAGACTCACGCCTCAACTACCGTGGGAGGAAGACGCCGGGCAAGGTCTAAAAACGGGAGATCAGTCAATAGTAAATGCTGTGTTATTCATAAAACAGAGACAGCTATCAATAGTTGAGGAAACGGATAACAGAACAGAGAGGCGCTTCTGGGGGTGAGACTGGAGCAGGGCGTGTGCTGGGGCCAGGGGCTACGTACGCTGCAGCTTCTCACGCATCTTTTAACGTTGTTTCCTTTGTCAACTATGTTTGCGTTATTGTTTGAAATAATAAAACTACTCTGGAAAGAAGGGCCTCAAACAAAATCAGTAATTACAATTTACTTTCTCTACCATTTCAAAGTATATCTTTAATGACAAAATAGTCAGAAGAACAGAAATTAAATTACTTCCAAGTAAGACTCGTTTATTTATTTATTTACTTATTTACTTATTTTATTATTTGTACCATGAGAATTCCCTCATGGTCTGGTAGCCATCTGGAATCAGCATCATCATGAAAGAAAATGGCCAATGAGATGGAATAGTATAGTGTAGGGTAAGGCTTTCAGGAAAGGCCTTATTTGCCTTTCTCTCTCTTTTCCTGCCTCTTGCCTGGAATATGAATGTGATGGCTGAAGCATCAGCAGCCTCAATAGGACTATGAAGAAAACTTAGGATAGAAGCCCAATGAGGTAGAGCAGCAGGATGGAAAGAGCCCTGATGCCTGAGAAGTCAGAGCTCCCATGACAGCCATGGAGTGTCTCCATCCCCTGTGACACAGGAGAAAGTTTTGTTCTGTTGTACTTAAGCTATCGTCATTTCCAGTGTCTTTAATTATCAACCAAGCTCAATTCTTTGTACAAATAACTTTGAGGACATCCTCTCTCTGCTCTTACTTAGTGGCCTTCTAACCTCTCCCTCTGAATAATCCAAGAATAAATCTATTTTTCAATAAATGTTATGTCCACAAGACTGAGACAAGGAACTAATAGCTAGAATTCACTACTTTTCATTCCTGTTCCAGATTGCCCTCATTAAAAGATTTTCTGAATATTGATCAGCAAACACCATTTCAGCAATTTCTTTTACCATCCTAATTCTGTGCATAAGCTCAAGATACCTCGTCTAACTCCCCTTCCCCAGAATCACTGTAGGTGCTGAGCTGAACACCTATGGTGGTTTCTGCCTTGGTCAGTGAGGTGCGGACATTCGAGGAAACTGTTTGGAGAAAACACACCTGAAGAGCCTCTGCTCCACACTCCACCCCATCAGGCCAGTTGCTTCTCTGCTAAAGTGACAGCCTCTGGGACCTGCACAGAGCAGTCAGGTGCCAGGTCGATGCTGACACTGGGTTAAATGGTGGCCCCCAAAGGACACAGTCACATCTTCGTCCTCAGACATGTGAATAAGATCTTATTAAGTGCGTTAAGTGTTTTGAGATGAAGAGTTTATCCAGGATTACCTGGGTGGCCCGAAATCCAATGACAAGTGTCCTTATAAAAGACAGAAGAGGAGACACACACATACATGGAAGAAGCCACACAAAGGAAAAAACAGAGGTTGGAGTGACTGACCAGAAGCCCAGGAACCCTGGAGCCCCCCGCAGCTGGGAGAGGCAGGAAACACTCTCACCTAGAACCTCGGAAGGACCCACTACCCCTGGCAGGTTCAGGACAACCCCCCCACCGTGCAGCCAGTTCCCAGGCCCCCCAACAGTGAGTGCCCGAAGCTGCCTCTGTGCTCTCAGCCTGGGAATCCCACGGTTGTCCCTGCCTGTCTGCAGAGGCCCAGGTGGAAGCAGACATGTGCCGCCAGGGGAGCAGGCGCCGCAGGCTAGAGTCACCCCGTGACTTGAACTCCCATCAAAGCGCTGGGTTCCCTCTGTGACGCCTCCCCCTTGGGGCCCCTCAGCCAGGGCACCCGCAAGAGCAGCCCCAGCTGAGCCTGTTTCCCCTAAGTGACCTTTGGAGCCCTTTCCCCAAACGCAGATGCCCGCTAGGCTATGTTTCCGAGGTTCATTATTTTTCTCATGAAAAGTAATCAGTTTTAAAGCAGTTCACCTTCTGGAGATGAAGCTCTGGCTGGCAGAACACTGACTCTGTCTGACCCAGCGCCCGCGCCGCACCAAGATCTTTGAAAAGGTCACGTGTCCCTAACTGGAACCGGTCAGGAGGGGAGAACACAGTGTCCTGATATTTTCACAAAGCAGGCACACAGATAAGAATTTGGGGAAGGGCAGAAAAGACCCTGAAACAGCATTTCTCTAACCGAACACTCTCTCAGGAATCAGTGATTTTATTTCGAGACTATGCCACCTTTTCAGAGACCTGATGAGCTGCCCGTCTGCCACCTGCTTTGGCGGATAGTCTCACTGGGGCACGGTCGCTCAAACCAACCAGTGTCCCCTGGGCCGCTCGCGCTGTGAAGCAGAGCTGTGTAGTTGTGATGAAACCAAGTGGCTCTCAGAGACCGAAATGTTTGCTCTCCGGACCTTATGAAAAAGCTCTTGACCCGGCAACGGGCTAACGAGGAGAAGGACGAGTGCGCTGCAGCTCCTCTTGTAGCTGCTCCCTGGTGACAGTGGCGGGTCACATCCCGTTACATCACGGCCACTGAAATGACTGTGGAAAGGAGACAAACCCCCAGAGATCTGTCGGGTTTCTTGAGTGGTGTGATTATGAGTCATTTTTACTGTTTCTTTCATCTTTTCTGTATTTTCCAAATTTTCTACAATGATCATTTTATCAAAAGAATGTTTTTCTGAAAGTTGCCGTGGCAGCACCAACCCCTGTGGCTGTACTTTCATTAGAAGGCACGGGCTCTGGTGAGGTGGTCGGGTGAGGAGAGCAACAGAGGAGCCGGCGGTGGGGGAAATGGGCCCCAGACAGCCCAGGACCAGGAAGTGAAAAGGGGGTGGGGAAGGAGAGAGACAGAGAGGGGGGAGGGAGAGACAGGGAAGGAAGGAGAGAGGGAGGGAGGGAGGCAGTGAGGACGGTGAGCAGCGCAGCAGAGATCCAGGTGAAGGACAGGAGGGAGAGATAAGAGGACTGAGGGCTGAGCCGTGGGGCTCTAAGATGCACGGTGCTAAGCACTGGCGTTTGCTGTGCTCTGCCCTGGTGCAGGCACAAAGTCTGTCTCAGTTGCCCCACTCCCCACACTTGGAACTGAGGACATCTGAGGCTGCGTGCCCTAACTTGCCCCAGGAGACACGGTGGAAGCAGGCAAAGCTGGGGCTGGCCCAGCAGGGGTGGGAGAGCTGCGTGTTTAACCTCAGCCTGCGGGAGTCAGAGCAGCGTGGGTCTGATGGGCGAGGGCAACAGGGGAGGACAGGTTTGTGTGGTGACACTGCAGGGGAGCCCACTCAGGCGAGAAGGCCCTGTCACAGCTCTCCAGCAGCCTTCCATGGGTGTCCCCATCGCCTGGCCCTGCCTCAGGGCGATGTGTCATAGCCCTTCCCCGCATGGCCCCACAGCAGGGTGTCAAAGGGGACGAGTGGAATTTCTTCCTCGGGTCAGATCAATACCCAGCCCTCCGGGCCTCTGCTATGAGAGTCACCGTGGGGGTCAGAGCCTGGGCTTCTGGGGGGCTCAGGACCCTCACTCCTGCCACATGAACCTTCAGGGCAATTGACTCATTTTTCTCAGGGTCAACTAAAGTTCTTAAGGAATTAAATGAAAATATTTACATTTTTTTTAAATACAGGAGAGCATACATAGGTGATACTGCACAGCTAACTGTTAAAATGGGGGCCTCCATGACGCGGCCCCTTCCCCGTGCCCAGCGCCTGTTTGACTAACACCGATGCTGGCTGAGCCTTCGGAGAGAACGGTGTCGGTGGCTGTCTAGTTCCGCCACATCAGGGAACCTCCCTGCTTTTTCTCCTCCCAAGCAGAGGCTCTACTGGGACGTTCAGCAGGCACAGACCCACCCAAATGCAAGCATCTGTCTATGTGACGGAGTGCAGCTGGCGTTCAGCTTTCTGTGGTGAATTCCCGGATCCAGTGAGATGCCTGTGTTCGCAGGGGACGAAGGCTGTCCGCAGGCAGATCTCAGAGCTGGTTCACTCAGCATGCAGGTGACTCAAGTCCGGCAGCCTGACCGCGGGAGAGCAGGGGGCCGCACTGGAGCCCCGTTGTCCACTGGTCTCTACCCAGCCCCGGGCAGAGACAGTGTTCAGGGCCATCAGCACCCTACATTGTCGTCACCATCCTATCCGGGGAAGTTCCGCATCGGGTGTCAGGTGATTCATTCTCACTGTGCAAGGTCAAGTTTACTATGGACCCACCGAATAATCAGGAGTGGAAACAAAAGCTCAGAACTTCATGTCCGAGGACACAGAGGAGCCATTTCCCTCTTTGTTGGGGTGTTTGCAGGTGGGACAATTCCCCCAGCGTGCGCCCAAAAGCCCCAGTGAGCTGCATCCAGCAGGAGGAGGGCTTAACGCGTAGAATCAGCTGGGACGGGACACCCTAGAGGCGCTTCCCTAGACATGGGTGGGCCCGCGGGCGGCGCAGCTTGTGTGCTCCCACCCCCACCCCATCCCAGCCACTGCCACGACCGTGGCTCTTCCAGACGGAAGTAACTAACTAGACGTGGATGACAGGCAACACTGAGGGAGCACCCATCAGCCCCCAGGCTGAGGGGGCTGGGGGGACCGGTGGGCCCAGAGACGTCAGGCACCAAGCATCAGAACAGGGTGCCAGGTAGTGACTCAGTGGGGTCTGACTGGTGGTCCAGTTATAGAAGTAAAAGGGCTTCTGGGAGGAGGCGAGGACCCCAGGAGGAGGCGTGAGAGGCTCAGAGGATCCTTTTGGAACCCCTGCTGTCATGGCCTCATGCACAGAGCTGAGAGATGACCTATCTCTCCGTGAAAGGCTGCAGGCGAGCCTTGCATGTCCCAACTTAGTACGCCCTCTCCTGGGGAGTTCAAACGTCCCCAGTTCCCAGCACACCCCTCTTGACTCCAGGGTGCACTGGGCACAGAGCAGAACTTGCCTTCCCCGCTCCAATCTCAGACCCACTGGTAGCAATGTCCCCACATGCTTGCTTGGCCCCACCTGGCACAGGAGGCCTAACCCTCATTCACAGACTGTGAACACATCCCTCCTGTGCACCCTCAGTGCACGGGACCTGCCTCAGTGTCCCCAGAGCGCCCGGACTATTGGGTACCAGCAGGATGAGCCAGCCTCCAACAGGAGATCACACTCATGGTGGAGGGGATGCCGGGGGCAGGAGGGCAGGTTGCTCACAGCACACCCAGAATCTGCCTCCAGCAGTGACCCCAGGAATCAGTGCTCTCTATTCCTAAGAGAGCTGCCAGTGAGCCCCAGGGGCACTGGCTGAACTGCAAGTGAGGGCAGAGTCCCCTGGGACCTCCAGGGAAGGTGTCCTGGGGGAGGGAGGCCACTTCCGATCATAGGAAGAATAAATTCTAGGATCCAGAGAATGAGGGACTGTCCACAGGAGAGCACACAGCCCCCATACCTGCCTCTAGAGTCTCAGCATACCTCTCGTCCCTCCTGTCTCCTGGGCTGAGCAGAGGGAGTGGGCAGTGCAGGGTCCTCTGAATGCCAAGGGTAGGGGCAGAGCACAGGCAGCTCAGCCAGAGGTGTGTCTGGAGCAGAGACAGGAGGTCATGGACATGCAGACACGCAGACAGAGATCAGAAACACCCACAGGTTAGGATATGGCCACAACTGCCCATTACTGAACTCCCACATTTTTGTTTAACTCATTTGGGCGCTGTTTCCCTTTATATGTTGTTGTGCAAAAAACCATTACAAATTCACAGCAGGGATGGGGGTTCAAGGGATCCAGATCTGTGACTCCCTGGCTGGCTCCCCAGAGGCCGGTCCGTCCCCTTTGGGCCTGGTACCAGAGGCCTTAGCGGGCACGCAGTCCGGCTTCTGTTGGCCTCTGGAAACATGCGCAAAGAGGGCAGCAGCGAGAAGCCTCCTTGACAGAAGTCCTGTGAGGTTTGCTGCCCTGGTCCCATGGCCCTGTTCCAGGCCCCCAGCTGCTATGCAAAAGAGGTAGTGGCTGTAGACAGACAGACAGACTGGCAACCAAGGGACCTGCAGCCCCCGAGACCTGGCACCTGGCCAGGAATAGCCCATCCAGCAAGTGGGCACAGTGGACGGTTGGTGGTCTCAGAGGCCGCAGCAAAGCCCCAGCAGCGCCAGGGCAGCCAGGCCCCAGCCGCAAATCGGCGGCCATGGTCCAGCGGCCGCTGACATTTCTCTGAGGTGGAGCCACACATCTCTATTTCCCACAGATTGTTTTTCTTGATTAAAAACTGATTTTCTGCTGTGCTCCCGGAATTGCTTTTCATTGCCTTTGGAGGAAAAGAAGGGAGAGGAATAAAAATCTGCTGTAAACAATCTTCCTCGGGAAAGAGACTTGAAGAAAGAGACCTAATTTGTCTGATTTTCCCTTGTAAAATGAGTGCATACGTAATGAAACGCTTTATGTGTGTGTACATCATCTTTATGTTCTGGGGTGAATATGCAGAAATTTCGCTTTTAAAGCATCCCTGGTGTCAACACAGGAGCCCAGCCTGGCTCCCAGGTGCAGATGCACCCAGCCTTGTGCTGATGCTCCGTCCCCCTCGGTCACCTGTGTGGCAGGTAACGTGCTGTGTCCTAAGTCGTTGGGTCAGAATTTGCTATTCTGTTACATAATTGAAATACATGGGATTACAGAAAGTGCACTTTTGAAACCATAGATCTCCAGTCTACCACAAACCCCTTATCTTGAAGGAAACTAACAATTTAATAACACGTCTCCAGGCTCTCCTCAATGGGTTGCCTGCAATATGAGATTTTAAAAAAGGAAAACAGAGCAGACAGGGGGAAGCTGAAAGACCCAAAAGGCGTTGCTGTCAGCAGGCATGTGCTGGGGCCCCCCCGGTGGCAGTTCCAAGGTGGCCAAGATGGTGGGGTGTCCCTGAACCAGGAGAAGGAGTGACTTCAGTCCCCCCTCCCCTGCCCAGTGTATCTCCAGATACAAGACAATCACCTGGAACTGCTCGTCCAAGTCGGGGAAGCAGAGAAGTGGACAGGTTTCCTCCTGCAGCAAAGCTTGAGAGGGGGACCCCTGGATGGGCCCTTACCCACAGCTGCCATGCACACGGGCTCTGGGCCGAGCCTCTGGCAATTGCTTTGAACACAAGGCTTTACTTAGTACATCTCAACAAAACAAACCTGTCTGGATGGTGCCCATTGCTCAGGATGTGCAAACTGAGGAAGAGGAAAGGAGAGTAGGTCCCACAGCAGCTGGAGGCCAAGTCACAGGAGGAACCCCACAAGAACCACACTGAACCACTGGGCTCCTGTCCAGAGCTTCCTATCCCTGCTGCGTGGTCTCTTCTGAGACAGCACTCAGGAAGGCAGCCCCGAAGGGCACACGTCCAGGTGGTGCCCCACCCAGCACTCACATGGTCACTGCCCCTTAGGTGAGGCAGGTGGCTCCAGTGTGTCACATCCAACTGTTAGGTCATTGCCCCTGCCAGCCTTGCCTCAGCTGGGCTCAGGCCTTACCCTGGATGCACGGTGGGGCCAGGCCAGCCATATTGAGTAAGGGGTACGAACCTCTTCCTGCAAGTTCATGTTGCACCTTCTGGAGGTGCAGGTGCCCAGGCTAGCCTTGGGGATAGACCAGTGGGGGGCTTCCTGCGCCCCAACTCGGCCAGGCACTGTGAAAGTTTTCCAGCTTTTCCTCCACCCTCACCCACTTCCAGGAAGAAGGACAGTTGTGGGTTCCTGTGGCTGTGAACTAATCAGTGCCGCTACATTTATTGATTCCTGTAAATTAAACACTTATTACTTTGGTTCAAGCTTGGGGGAAACCATCACCGATCAGGAAGGACAGCTCTCAGGGATGAGACAAGGACAGTGAGTGCAAACACTGTGGCTCTGCCTGCTGGTGCCTTACACTGCGGGAGGCAGCTGTCACTCCATGTTTGGCCCGCACCTCAGGAGTTAGAGGAGACGCAGAGAGAACTGGGTTCTTCCTGTGAGGGGTGGATCCAGCTCCTTCCTGCAATAGCCAGAGATTGTGAGGCAGGAAGCTGAGTAGCAGGGCCAAGTCCCCCATGGCAGCCAGCACACAGGAAAGGGTGTCTAGGTCTTCCCACAAAGGCATGTGACGTCGAACAACAGAACAAGGTGGAGGGTGTGTCTGCCTCTAGCAGGAAGACATCCTGATAGCCAGAAAGGTGCCCTTCCTTCACCAGCACAACCAAGATGCCAAGCATGGGGATCATGGCTTTGGGGTATGGACGTGACCTTGCTGAAGGAGTGGGGAGGAGCCCCAAGGCGATGACCAATTCCCTATGATGGACACCAAGCTGTGCCTGCACGCCACCAACCGTTCATTCCAAGTTTGTATCAAAAACCAGCCACCCTCGGGAGCTGGCGTGTCCAGTCTGGGCCCCAGGTGACGTCTACCTGCCGACAGTAGCGCGGCCTTTCCTCCGGCCACTTCCACCGCACCAAGGAAGGGGAGTCTGGCTCACTGGGTCACAGAGGCACGTGAAGCACAGAGACCTTGTCCACATTTATTGTAGAAACTCAACAAACAGCAGCTATCTGTTTACTTAATTTCATTAACTTATTCACTCAAAAAGGGTTTCTTAAGCCCTTACTATGGTCCAGGTTCTGTTCCGGGCACTGGGTTACAACATTGAACTAAACAGACTGACTCCATGTCCCCACAGTGGCTTTATGCTCAGAACACGAGAGAGGAGTTTCTAGACCATAATCCTCGCTGAGGGAACCGCTGCCTGATAGCTCACCGCTTCCTGCGTAGGAATCTGAGCACAGTCGGTCTGTACCACGGGGAGGGGAAGCAGCAGAGACCACCGCCTCTCACATCAGACCAAACTACGTTCCCATCCTGACGCCCTACTTTCTCACCGTTTCAGTGACTCTGATAAGTATTTAACTTCCCTGTGTCTATTATCCTGTATGAAAAATAAATAAATATCCCTTAAGAGCTGTTTCCAGGAGTGGATGGGATAAAATGTTACCTTAACCTGAGTCCTCACCAGCACCGCCTGCCCCCCCACCACCCAACACCACAAAAAAGGCAGACCTCGAGACAAGGGTTTTCATGTAAATGGCTTTTTTGGAAATGTGACCCTGGGCAACAGGAGTGAGGTTTGGGGAGCCCCAGGGACGAGGACAGAAGCCAACCTGAGAGCCATCACTGAGCTTGTTCCCACGGCAGGCTGTGAGGGGCACTGCAGTGATCTCACGCTGTCCTCCCAGGTCTGGGGGGACAGAGCAGCCACCCACTGCATTCCTACCCTATCCTTCAAAGACTCCGACTTCACCAGTGACAAGCTGACACCCAAAGGTGTCCCGCACGTCAGCATCTGGCATCAGAGAGGGCCCTGGGCAGAGCAGGAAGGACTGCCCACTGCAGGGGCTGTCGGCTTACACCACTGTGAGGCTGCTGGTCCCAGCTATGCCCAACCTGAAATGTGGGCCAGGGGCACAGACACCAGGCAAAGAGGTGTCCCAGCAAACGTGTAAAGCACTGCATGTGTGCTTGGAACATAGCAGCGCTCAGCCGGTAATCACTGTCATAGTGTCACCATGGGGGGCACAACTTCTGAAGAGCCATTTTCATAAACTAGATGACCAGATGCACTGATGGAGTTCTACCTTTACCTTCAGGCTCAGTTATTACTTTGGAGGAAAGAAATGTGGACAATAAGGGCTAGACAAGGACAACTAAAGGGGCTTTGGATCATGTCACATTTGCCTCCAACTGGTCATAACTTGTCAGAAGACTGAGTTGTGGAGAAACATCTCCCTGATAGATGCTGAATCCTGGGCTTGGATCGCCTCTGCAGCCTGCAGCCTCCCAGCGGGTAATTTGGACTGAGCAAGCCAACACTTGCCTCCTTCCCATTGGTGGAGAAATGTGTCTTCTCTACACCTGGCTTAATCCCAAATGCAGTTCCAGTGGGTAGCATTGCTCGTTCCCCTCTCTTTCTGTCTCTTCTCTCATACAAAACTATCCTCTATCTACTTAATTCCTGCTCTCTCTACCGTCTCACATAGCTGGTTATCAAAAGACAATTGACTAAATCTAGAAACAAAACTGACTCTGAGAACTAAACTTAACTATTACTACTTAATTACAATTGAAATTGTGTTTACCTTATTTTTGACTAACAGGGGTTGCTGGTAATGATCAAACCCACCCCAAGGACCCTTATTCTCCAGGTGAGGTTGGAAGTTTTAGTCGGTGAAGGGGCTACGCTGACCCACCAGAGCTGCAAGCTGAGAAACAAAGTAGGAATCTTCTGGCGGCAGCGACAGAAAGTTTTGACTCCAATTGGCTTCACTCAAAGGAGACTTGTCACCACCCACAGGGGACCGTCCCAGACAGGGCAAGCAAGGTCTATGTTTGCTTTCCCTTGGCCCCTACCCTCTGCATTGGCGTCATCCTCAGGCAGGGAGGAAGACCTGCTTATTCCAGAGGTCACTTCCAGGTATGGCCATGGCCATTCAGACACATGTACAGAGAGTCCACTTCCAGTCTGGGCCTGAGCTCAGTCTTGAGGACGTGTTCCCAGTGCCCTGGGCAGTTCTGTGAGTCCGGGAGTGGACAGTAGTGGCTGCGTCTTGGCAAGCAGGACTGCTATTTGTCCCCCGTGCCTGGCACTGGGCTGAACCACGGTTCCACGCACTGGGGGTGAGCTGTGCTGTGACTGGCCTCTCCGACGATCCACCATGATTCTTGTTATTGGCTGGATCATCCTGAAGTCCCAGATTAGCGCTGTGGATTAAACCATGGAAAAGTGGTCGAGCGAGTGCAGTTCTGTTTCTGTGTCGACTTGCTGGCAGACACTACTGAAGAATATTTTTCCAGTGAGGTGCTTGTGAAAAACATTTCTGAGTACCATAAAATCAATTGAGTTTATGAGAAAGCTATTGTTCCAGGAAACTTTGCTACAAGTTCAGAATAAAGAGACTCAAGGAATAAGCAAAAGAAGGAAAAGGCAAGCCAACAAAGGACTCTCTCAGCCCCGTCGTTCAGACTAGCCCGCCCCAGCCGGGCCAGGTGTGTGCTGCTGAGTGATGCACGTGGGTTCGGGGAAGCAAGACCAGCCTACGCCAACCAGTTTTCCTCTTTAATCAAATGCTTATTTCTGGTGAAAGGGTAAACGAGAGGTAGGTAAATAGTAACAAAAATTAGAGTATCGTGTAATGCGAGTGGGTCTTCAACTTTTGGAAATGTCAAGAGTGGGATGGTTATTGGGGAAGCATGACCCCACTGGGGACTGAGACGGGATGACTGTGGAGCCACAGGAGGAAGGGCGTAGCTGGGGTGTCCAGCTCCCACTGGCCCTGACCGCCCAGGGAAAGTCCCTGGGACCTAGAAGTCCCTCCTGACAGGTTTCTAGACAGGGGATTTTGTGTTCTAACACCCAAGGTGTGTTTTACAACCATGTTCCCCCTTCATGCCACTTGAGGTGGGACAGGAGCCTGCAGACCATCTGCACCATCGACTTTCCTCCCCCCAGCACCGCAGGGCACGCCCTGACACCCCCGACGCACACCCCACTGCGTCTTCAGCATGCCCTGCGGTGAAGCCCAGGGTTCTGTGTTGCCTTGTTTTCATAACAACCACGTCACTTTTGCAAAGGGGTTGTGAGAGCAAAGGTCTGCTAGCCTCGCTCAGACAGTGGCAACAAAATTCACTTTGAGAAAGAAAACCACATCTTCTCGATAGCTTCCACACAACATAATCTCATAATATAAAGTAGTATTTCCTTTTACAGATCAACACATTATTTCAAGAATAAATGGACCGTGGAAAATTTTAAATTGCGGGTAAAAACAAAAGTGTACCCTTTCTCGTGGTGACCATTAGATGCTCAGAGGCAGCGTAGCCTGTGGGGAAGCCCTGCTGCCCACGAGTGGGCCCTGGGCCCCCGAAGCACTGGCTGTGACCCATGAACAGATTTTTGCCCTACATCTTCCACATTTTAAATGCGGGTGACAGTGCCCAGGCTGTGGCCTATAAATACCACTTGCTCTAAGCATAGCCAGGACTTGTTAGAGAAACGGCTGATCCCATGACCAGAATAGGGACCATTCCACATGAACCCAAACATCTTGTTGTGCCATAAAGCCTGCTGGGCTGTGACAAAGGGATGGGAGAGGGCTTGAGGAGGTGTCCAGTGGTCAAAAGTGGAGCAACTTCAGTCCCAATAAGGATAATAACTTCAGTGGATCAAAACACGTGAACCACGTGTTTTAAATTTGGGGGTTATATTGACTCAGAAAAATCCCTCACCTTTGCAGATTCTGAGGCAGCAACTAACTCCCTGGTGATTCATCTCTCCTCCAAATGGTGGATGGGGGCAAAGTGGCCGTGTGAAAGTGTCCCAGCGAACAGATGAGGCAAGGCTGATACAATTGATACAGCACCATTGCCAGGTCCTCGTAACAATCACCAGTGGTCAGCAACATCGCAGAAAGAAAGACAATCCCTCGGAACTTCACCTCTCACCCTCTTTGGCATGGTCCTGCCCACACGGAGCCCAAGTCTGATCCAATTTCTACATCTAACTGTCAATGTGCGTGAAATGCAGGGACAAAGGAAAAACAATGACGGATTCCAAGAGGGGATGAAACAAAGCAGGGACACCGGAAACCTCACAGGACGAAGCCCAGTTTCTTCTTCAACAACCAGAACAGAATGGCAGACAGAAGAATAAAGTACCCATGGGAAACCTATAGACCTACAGAGACTAAACGGACATGTCCGCTGAGTGTAAAGTCTGACCTCCACCAAGTCCTAGGGTTCAGAATAAACTGGACAAAGACAAGGAAATGGGAACGTTGCCTACGTATTTGAGGCTATCATAGAATCATTGATTTTTTAGGTCTGATATTTATCCTGGGATTTTTTTATGTGCCCCTGTCTTTTAGAGACCCAGAGTGAAACATGCACAGCTACAGTGCCCGGAATCAGCTCAGAGCAAGTAGGTCGGGGAAATGGGTAAGATGGCACATGAGTTGTTATGTATGGAAACTGGTTGGTGGATACCTGCTTGTTCTTTCTGTTCTATAAAGATGTGGAATTTTCCAGGAGAAACAGTCTCAAAATGTGGAGTTGGGACAAGGGGAAGCTACCATCTTGATGTTCTACACTTCTGTTTTCTAGCTCAAATGCCAAAGTCAAGGACCAAGATGAGAGCCCTGCACACCATCAGTCCATATGGTGCCCCTGCCCAGGTGCAGCATCCACTCTTAATGGCTTGGTCCTGTCTCCTGGGCAGGATGCTGGACCAAAGCCTCTGCATCTCAGCAATTGGGTCCTTTGATCCCTGTGGAAGGAGGAGCAGCTCTCGCCAGGCTCAGCACACCCTGAGAGCAGACTGTCACCATGGCATCACAAGCCTCCTACACTGTTGAGGCTACCTTGGCTTCCTGTGACATCAGCCTGTTGTCCACGAGAGTCTAACTAACTATGATGAGGGGCACCAGACAAAATGGCAATCACGGGTGAGTGTCAAGATTCTCAAAGACCACCACGGTCTGGCAGCGTGGACGCTGACGGTGCCGGCAGCTGTCCAGGAGCAGCTTCATGCACACCAGCCGTGGTGTGTGGTCAGTGCCAGGAGAGATCGAACAACGCGGTTGTCTAGAGGTAAAAGCACACTGTCAGGTGGCAGCATCAGACCCAAAATCAAATGAGGTGAACACACACAACTGGAAAACAAGCTGCAGGGGCAGTGAGGCTGGGAAGATGTGTATTGATTTCCCGTTGAGCGTGTCTTCCAATAAAGAGACCTGGTTCCTCGGTCTCACGGCAGCACTTGGCCCTGCCTTGCCATCCGGGACTCGTGGTGCTGACCTAAGTGACCAGGATGGACAGGAAAACACGCCAACTCAGGATCGAATGGAAAACAGACACCCATTGCTGAGCTTCTTAGAGAAACGTTCTGTCCTGTGCAGCGGACCTGCTGTTGTTCGGGCAGCGTCTGGGGTAAAGGGGAGCTTCCGTCTCGTTCATGCACTTCTGTGCCTCACAGGAGCTGCAAAGACAGATTCTGGAAAAATTCAAGTTTCTAAACTATCAGTTCAATGTTTTTTGAAATTTTTAGTCCCTAGAAAATTTATTAGAGCTCATGATCCTTCAGATGAATAAGTTTGTCCTACTGGTCCTGGAAAAAATTGTTAAGAATCAAACAGAAAACCAGCGGCCTTTCCCTTGGGTAATGCAGACCCTCACCTACATTGTGAAGATAGGAAAACCTGAAATGAGCTCCCTCCTCTGCCAACTGGTGGCCGTAGCCCACAGCCAGACTGCTGGTGTTTGAAGGGCTTTCATTCTGACCAAAATAATAACCACTTCACCTGCCCTTCTCCCTCAACAAAAAGAGCTGTGAGTCTAAGATCAGGCGGCAAGTCCCACCAGGACTCTGGGCACCAACACGGAAGTTGTCTCCCACCCACACAACACACAACACGGCCCGTGGGCCCGAGCTGGAGTGCAGCCAGGTTCTGAGCCTGATGCTCTCTAGAGAGCCAGGTCCTTGATCAGGGTCTCGACACTTCAAAGGACCTGCAAGTTGTCACACGATGCTAGATAGCCTAGAAAGCCAAATCTCTAATGACTTCATTTCTAACATTCTTCCAGTAATGGAACTTCCTACAGACAAGGTACTGCGCAGTTTATTTACCAGGGAGCAAGAGAGCCCTACCTGGAAAGTCGGCAGTGTGATTCTGAGACGTGCATGTTGGCCAGGACAGGATTCCCAGGCCACAGATGCTGCGCCGCCCTGAGTGAAGTCCAGGAGACAGGCTAGCTGAAAGCTGAGTTTTCCTCTGATTGTGGAGCAAGCAATTTGGTTGACCCTTGGACTCACGCAGGCTCCAGAAGTCATTTCCACAGACGATGCCCAGGCATCTGTGGAAGCCCATTTATCACATATGATAAAAGCTGAATGAATCCTTGGAGATATGGTGGCTATACCTTTAGGGAGTGGACAGAGTCTGCACACTCTGAGGACCCATTCAGTGGCCTGGTAATCAGAAGCTTCTGCCATCTCGGGGATGCAGCTGGCTTCAAGAGGCCTGTGAAGACCACCTTCCTGATGTCTACAAAGCTGATGGTGTCGCAGCCACCACGGTACTCTGGACACAAAGACCACCAGGGTTCAGAGAAGTGCTAAAAGAGAAAGTGGGTGGGGAACAGGAAACCCCACCTCCAGAAGGTCTGATGTTATCACTGTTGAATCTCATGTTACCAGGTGTAAAGAAAATACAAAAGAAATGTGCTTGGAAATATCTAATAATTTATTTTATTGAGTTACCTTTACAAACTTTTTACTTTTTCCCCGAGCATAATCCTCACCACCACCTTTCAATGTAAAGTCACTGCCTAGGAAATCAACGTGCAGAATACACAGCAGAGAATAATGCTTGGGGAACTATACCTGAGGGCTCCCAGTGACCTGGGCCCCTTAGAAACACGCTGCTGCAAACCAGCTCCTTCTCCCTCGAACCCCAGTTCCAGTGGCATCATCTCTACCCCACTCTTCAGCTGAACCCAGGAATCCTCTCTGATGCTTCCCAAACCCCACATGCCCGACCAGCCGTGACGTCCACTCCAGGTATCCTCCTTACCACCCCTTGATCAGTCCTCACTGTGCTGCCTTAAGTCAGGCCCCTGTCATTTTTTGAGTATAAATATGGAAAACAAACCTACAGCAGCATAAATAACACACAAGCTATCTCTCTGTCATTTCAGAGACTGAAAGCAGGTGGTGGTCTAGCAGGGACAGCCCTGCCAGCTCAAGACCTGGCTGTTAGTTCTGGGCCCTCAGTTCCTGTAACTTCTACCATTTCCCAGACAGTGGCTTTTATACAATTGGCTTTTATTATTAAACAGTTACATTCAAAGAACAGAAAAATTATTTTAAATCTATGTAGTAAAAATATTTTTAATGAGTGATAGCAGGAAAATTGTTACTACCACAGAGGAAAAAATACCAATAAATGCTTCATACCATATAACCAAAAACAAACTTTACATGGATCAAGGGCCTAAATGAGAAAATTGAAATTATAAATATAGAATGGGGAACACAACTATAAAACATAAATAGGTAAATAAATAAAGGGAAATTGATAGATTTGACTGCATCAAAATATTTCTGTTAGACAAAAGACAAGTAAATAATATTAAGCATTAGTTAACATTAAAATTAAGTATTGGATTGTTAAAATTAGATAATATACACAATAGGTATTATTTAATATTATTTGTTATTAATATAATAATATTAAATATTCTGATCTACCTGAAACTAGAAGAAATAAGGTTCCAGTTTTTTAGGGCCATATAAGAATTTCTCTCATTCTTTGTGCATGTGGACTGCTAGTTTAAAGTACTTAGTTTCATCATTATATTTCTATTAGCTCTTCAGAGCTGTCAAATCAGTCCTCTCTCTCCTATAGTATTTGTAATTCTTGTAACTAGTAACTGGTGCGGTAGCCAGTCTGTCTCCTAGAATCCTGCCTTCAATAGACACGACAGTCCAAGCTACCAACTGCCACACTGTGGATGCTGAAGCAGCCCAATGGAGAGGCCCACAGGACCAGAGGGTTTATCTCCTGGTGCAAGGACACAAGGTGCTAGAAATGTTCATAAGTAGAAGACGTTAATTTCTAAGTTAAGAAATTTTCTTGAAAAAAATCTACTTGTTCCTGACCATGGCAGTAATGAAAGAGCACATAGTTTTTACCTTCTTCATTTAAGAGAGTGCTTTTGTCTTGTTGCTTTCTCGCTATTGAAATTCTTATTATAACATATAATTACATAATAGCATACAATTATAATTCTATAACTTACAATTACTATATAATCACACAATAATATTCAGTTATATCATAACATTATTAATCTGCCTTGCAAACGAATCACACTGTATCAGTCAGATCGGACAGGTTGTGCTGCTGTAACACACAGTCCCAACATCTCAGTGGCTCAAAGCAGTGGTTGCTTCCTGCTCCCCCTGATCTGTCAAGCAGACACGCCACAAAGAGCCTCTCCCACCTGACACGCTGCTGTTTGCCGTGGCAAGGGGAAGGGAACAGAGCGGCGTGCTCACTGGCTCTGAAGCCTTCCGCTTATATCTCACTGGCCAAAGACAGTCACAGGGGCACACCTGACTCCAAGGTGGCGGGAAAGTGCAATCCACCCAGTGGACACCGAGAAGGGGCCGCCAGCACGGGCCAGCAGCACTGACTCCCATCAGCTTGTCACCAACTCACCACCATTCCCCGACCAGAGACCACCAAAATGGAGCAGCCTGGGAACAAGAAAAACCTAGAGAAATCATGACCAGGGAGAGTCCAGCATGGCCACCATGGCTGTACATACAGCCTTGTATGAAAACCTCAGAAAGACCTGAGATCACAGAACTGAACTGTTAAGGATCTGCTGGTTCTCAGCCATTTGAGTAGGAGGTCAGGAGTGAGAAGAATTATCTGGAAAGCAATCCAACAGAGTAAATCCCAGTGAAACCCACAGCAGGCCCCAAAGTTCCTGAAAAAGGTATCTCAGCAATAATGATGGCAGCACAGACCAGAAGTGACAGAATGAGAACAAGAATGAAAGAAGAGTGTTGGGGCCCCAGAATGTTCTGGCAGGAAGAGGCTGATATGACTGAGTCTGTGGTGATTCCATTATGTCGCAGGAGGCACCCTCCCCCGACAGTGGTGATGAGGCAGAGGGGAGAGGAGCAGTCAATCTGAAGAGAGAAACCAAGGCCAAGAAATGGCATTTCAGGGCACCTCTCTGTTATGGCTTGAATTGTGCACCCTCCCCAAATTCATATGTTGAAACTCTTATTTGGAAACAGGGTCATTGCAGGTGCAATTGGTTAAGATGAGGTCATAAGGATGGGTCCTAATCCAATATGACTGGTGTCCTTATAACAAGCGGAGGTTTGGGCATGGAGACAGACACACAAAGTAGACATCTGCATGCAGATGGAGGCAGAGGTCAGGGTGGTATGTCCACATGGGATGCCCGTGATGGTCAGGACCACCAGAAGCCGGGAGAGGCCTGGAGCACATTGTCCCTTGTGGCCTCAGAGGGGCCCGCCTGCTCACACCCTGATCCTGGACTTCTCACTTCCGGGCCTGGGAAGAGAACAGCCTATTGTGGTTTAAGCCAAACACGCAGCCCCTGGACACTTCTACACCCTCCTCTGTTGAAAAGAGATGCCACCCGCTTCCCTGAGCCCCGAGCCGAGCCAGTCCCAACCAGAGACCGAGGACACTTCGGTGAGTGCGGGAACCGCGGTTCCTCCCCAGGCGCTGTCGCGTCGCGGCAGGGAGAACATCTCTTTCTGTCATTTTCAAACAGATAATGGAAAGGCTGCTAAATGTATAAGTAATTTTGACTGAGTCATTGATCTGGATACTTTTAAAGTAAAACAGTGAGTATTTCTGTCGCACTTTGAAGTTGGCTCTGCGCCTCCTCTCCTCCCCCAGGGCTATTTTAAAGCCATTAAGAATGTGTTCCTTTTATCTGGAGCCTTCAATTAATTGAATTTCAAAAATACTCTGAAATGGTTTTTTTTATATTAAAAAAAAATCAGCTAACTCCTGGGGGACATTCCTGTGTGATTTGCTGCCACAGTAATTAAAAGCTGGTGGTTATGCCGGTCACTGCCGGGCGCCACCGCCTCCAGCTACACTGAGGCTTAACGTGGAACGTGGGGCCTTCCACAGACATCCAAAGACAGGAGGCATATTCTCATTCTCAGAACTGCTGTGCATTGCCTCACACCCTCCTGAATCAGGGGGACACACCAGGATCCACAGGACAATGAAACCCAAGCGCGAGTGAGCATCTCAGCTGCAGACAACGAAACGGTAAGCAGCCATGTTGGTCAACATGCCCCAACTTCTGCGCTCCTTCTGGGGCCACCGCTGCCCAGAGTCTCCCACAGACCTTCGGAAACCCAGCCCTTCACGGTGCCAGCTCACCGAGGGCCGCTCAGCCAAGAGCAGGTGCCCAGTGGGCAGGCCAGGGTCCAAACCAGCGGGTGCATTCACACCACTCTCACCCCCAATTCCTCTCATTTACTTGCTGACCCATGAAGATGCCATCTGGTAGCTTGTCACCTTCTACTTGCACAACTATTTTCACACACAGCTGCAGAAGAGCACATGGGAGAGAGGTCAGGAAGCAGAACCCTGGGCTCCTTTTCGCCATCGTGATTACGTTGTTTGTGCAAACTCCAGGCTGCACACTCGGTGAGACTCCTAGGCTGAGGACACTCCCATACCAGCTAGTTAATCTTTTTGAGGTCCCTTACAGGAATATCAGCTCATGCATGTAGGATACATGCTTATATTTCTTTTCTCCCTACTGAAGAGTTCCCTTTCTAGAACTGTGTCAGAGAATTCAAAAGGATATTCAAACTACAGAGCGATGGTATGTCCTGTTGCCTCTCTCTGCAATTTAAAGTGACTCCCTCTCGTGTGGATAGCTTTTCTAGCCAGGACGTTTGTGATCTGAGCCTGTGCTAGGTAAACATTTCAAGTTTAAACGTACAGATTACAGACATTGTCTGAATTAACAACCCTTCACTCTTAATAATAAAAGCTTGCCTAAAATCCACTGGCATATTTCAGCATTATAGACACAACACCGTATTCGTTCCTGAACTAAGGAGAAGGGAAACACTCTCTAACCGTTGCTCGCTCAGCCTCCTTCCAACCTCACAAGGACCAAATAGCAAGAAATGAAAATGAGACGAGAGGAGTGAGGCTCCCTGCCCCCCAGTCCACTTGAGGTCACCCTGTGCAGTGACCACAAGCACCTGTGACCTGTAACCAGGCCACACATTGTTGTCTCTACCCAGGACACAGCTCCGCTTTTAAAAAGAAATCCATTGGACTTCCTTCTTTAGAAAATTCCACGTTTGGCATTGCACTACAGAGGGAGAAAGCCCCCTTCCTGCAGCCTGAGGGCCAGCTGGGCCAAGAGATTGGGAACCACACAATAGCCAGGAGCTTCAGGGAAAGGCGCCACACCCCACTCTATACCCCTCCAATCCTGGCTCTGAAACACTACTCTGCTGCTAAGGAAGGTGAAGGAGTCCTTTCCCAAAGCAGACCTTTCCTTTGGGGTGCCTGAAGGGCATCTTTAAGACACCAGTGCCAGTGTCCCTCTGAAGCTGCCTTCACTCAGGACTAGTTCCTGCATCCCCCACTTTGACCCAGGTAAGAGCCTCTTGGTTCTCCTGGGGCCCAGGGGTGAGAAGAATGAGGCCGGGGGCCCTTGGCCGCAGCAGGCACAGGCAGTGTCGGAGCTGGCCCCGTCAGCTTCAGCACAGCCGTCTCCACCAGCAGATGCCTCTGCATGTTGCAGCAACACCCAGGCCAGGGGGAGGTGCGGCAGGGCGGCCAGGCCCTGGGGCACGGAGACTCTGGTTCCGGATTGCACTCTGCAGCTCTGCCAGCCGGAGAAACAAAGGAGGGACTCAGAGAAGATGGATCCACCAGGGAGCAAGTACTGACCAGAAGTGGGGGCATGGCCAGGATGGGGGAGGGGGGTGCTGTTGGCCCGTGACAGCACGGGGCCCCTGCCTGGGGGAACCGCTGTCCTTCGGGGGTGTCAGCAGCTGCAGTCTTGCTTTCTGGATTAATCACTCACTGATGCCAAAGTGGGACTTTCCCTGCCAGGCCCCCTCGCCAGGACCGAGGGTTTTTCCATCATTGCCTCAGAGCAGCAGCTTGGGAGGGCCTGTGATGTGGCAGGAAGGATGGGGCAGTTCCCTGCCCCAGAAGTCCAGGGCACAGGGGCAGAGGATGGCCGCTGATGCTTCCAGTCACATGACCAGGGGTCCAGGGCAGGGACAGGCTTTTGGGGGTGTCAGTGAAAGAGAGGCCTCCCTCCTGAGGAAGGGCAAGAGAGTGCCCATGACACCTGGTGGTGTCAGGCTGTGGATATCCTGGAGGACTGGGAGACTACGGGCTTCTGGCTGCCCTGGGCTCCTTTCTCGGCAGGCCTGCGGTTTGCTTGTCTTCGGAGTGGAGTTGCAGTTTATCTCCAAATCAAGGTTGTAAGCACAAACTGCCTTGCTTATCTTCAACTATGAAAAGAATCTAAGTCCCAGGTAAGCTCTGCAGGCAGGGAGGGTCAAGCTTGCCCCCTTGGCCCTAGGGCCCTGCCAGGAACATCCTGCAGGGCCTGAAGGAAGAGACAAAGATAAGGAAGCAGAGAAGAGCAGCAGGATCAGGACTTAAGCAAGGCCCTCCCATCCCTGGTGTGGGTGCCAAGGGGCCTTTCCTCCACTGCCTTCCAAGCAGAATCAAATGGGCCCCCACTCCTGCCCCACTCCCCAAGGCCCCCCCTCCCAGAACCCCTTCTGTCAGCCCAGGGAGTTACCCCGCGGGCTGCACTGGCATGCACCTCTGGGAGTGTGCTTCTAGGTCTGTAGCCCAGACAGAGCCCGCGTTTGTGTTTCCAGAGACCAAAGCTGTGTCCTTCCCAGAGAAGCCACCAGAAGCTCTGGGCAGCAGGCTCTCTTCTTCCTGCGGCCCTGCTCCGTGGAAAAATGGAGGGTTGTGTGAGGCCTGGAGGCAAACACCGTCCTAGCCTGCTGTCAGTGACGTAAGCAGACTTGCATTGCCTTTCCAGTGACTGGAGATGGCTTTGAGGAAAGAAAGGGGGAAAAAACAAGCAAATGACTTTTTTTCAGACATTACCCATAACAACAAACCTCAAGTGTCATTGGACCACTACAGATCATGAGGAGAAAGTTCGCAGTTGTCTGAATGAAAATGATGGAGGTGTAGGGTGGGAGGGGCGGGGGGGTGACCAGGACAAGGACTTCTGCAACGACTGAGGGTCAGGGAAGCATGGACCTGGGACTCAGGACACTGTCTGCCCTCCTGGACACTGCCACAGGCTGTCTCCATTTGGAGGTGTGTTTCCAGGCCAGAGGTCCAGCCCAGTAGGACTCTGGACGCCCTGGAAAGGTTCCATGTCAGGAGTCCCAATCCTGGGCAGGCCTGAGCCCCCAGCCCCACCCCTGCACCCCCAGCAGTTTCTGTTACCTCAGTTACACCCACACCAAGGTTTTCCAGAATCCCCCGGCCTGCTGCCCCCAAAAGCCCAGTAGGTGGAGGCCAGTGGGGATACCACCAAGTGGGGTCCCTTCATGGGATGAGATTGGGGAGGGGTAGTGAAGAGGAGCAGGAAAGAAAGGGAAGGGCCTGACAGCCGGGACAGGACACCCAGCCTATTCGGAGAAGCGGGCCTCCTGAGCCCCCAACCTGACCTCCAGGGCGGGGATGCCAGGATCAAGGGGGACTCTGGGAAACCGTGGCCAAGGAAGAGGGAAGCAGTGCGGAGGTGCGGTTCCTCCGAACCGACAGCCCTAGGCCTGACAACTAGGGCACGGGAAAGAAGCTCCTGAGGGCCCGGAGTAGCCCAAGGCTCCCCGGAGCTGTACAGCTGGCAGAGCGTTCGGCTAAATCGAGGCTCGGCGCCTTCCTGCTGTGCTGTGATGCTCGGTGTCCCATCTGAGCTGGGTGTCCCTGCCGCCCCAACCCCTAGGGCACCCTTCATCCCAGCTCCTACACCTCGCGTACCCAGAGCTCAGGCCGCGGAGGGGAAAGTTGGCAAGTGCGCGGCGCCCGCGGGGGAAAGCGTTAATGGGAGGCCGGGTGGGAGCAGCTCGCTCGCTCGCCCACGTCACGCCGGTGCGGGCTCGACTGACGACCGCGGCGCCTGGGGACGCCGGCGCGCTCTGCTCTCCAGGTGCTCCGCCTGGAAATGTCTCCATTAGTTGTCGCCTGCTCCCCGCCGGAGCGCGCGCGGCGAGTGGCTGCGCAGAGCTCTCTCGGGCCGCCGGTAGAGTCCAGGCGCCACCGCAGGTAGGCGAGGTCCCGGCGCCCGCCCCCGCTCCGGGGCTTGGAGACCCCTCCCCCCTAACGGGGAGGCGGAGGCTCCGCGCGGCCGCCGAGGGGCGCGGGCGGCTGCGACGGCGGCGACTCCCCGGTGCGTCCCGGGCTGAGCGCTGCTCCCCGTGGGCCCAGCGCCTGAGCGGCGCGGGCGGGTGCGTCCTCGGCGCAGGTAGGGAGTGGGCTCGGCCGCACAAACTTTGCGAGGATCGCTCCTGCGCTGGGGAGCACAAAGTTTGCTGCCTGCCGGTGGGGTCTCTGGAGGCTGCCGCATTTGCTGCAAGTTGCAAAAAACGGGGTGCGGGGGGACGGCGCGGGGCTAGGGAGCCAGCGGGGCCTGCGCCGGGACACCCGGACTGCGCGCCTTCCCAGCTCGGGAGGGCCCAGCTGGGGCGCGGTGGGGGCGCGGCGGGAGAGCCGGAGGGAGCTGGCTGGGATGGAGGGCGTTTCGGGGAGGATTCAACGCGAGTGCTGCAGCTCGCCCCACTGGCTTTTCGGGAGACCCCAGAAGACGGGCTGCGAAGGAGTGACCTGCCAACCTCAGGGTTCGCGAGTGTGGTGCCACCGACAACCAGAACGCCTCTTGGCCCCTCACCCCGCCCGGGTGTCCGAGAACAGTGAACGGGCACAGGCGCGCCAAGCCTCAGAAAAGAAGGCCTTTGCCTAGTGCTGCGTGCTCCCGCCTCCGGCCTCTCCCTGGGGTCAACTTCGCTGGACTGGATAGAGTCCCCCGCCATCCCCACCCCACCCTCGCTCTCGGTGCAGGAGGGACTGGGTGGTCTCAGGAACGACTCCGGGAACCGGGAGTGCCTGGACTCAGCTGACCACAGGGACGAAAATCCCACCCGAGCGGAAGAAGGTCAGGGCGGGGCCTGTCTCCCCAGAGGCCCTCCGAGATTCCGACAGCCTGCGACACCCCCAGGCGAGAGCGACGCGCAGGCCTGTAACATTCGGGACTAACCCTCTACAAGCACCTCATCCTCGGCTGCTGGGGATACAGCAGGCCAGGATGGCACCTCCCCCTAACCGTGGGGAACCGCGCGATTCCAGCGGGTCCTGCTCAGGGGTGTATTTAGCACCGGGGGTCCCTTGAGGGACATGGGCTCAGCACTCTCGTCTCTGCAGGTGCATTTAGCAGGTGATACCTGAGGTGCTGAGGCTCCTGTTTAGTCCACTCTTGGAGGAAAATCCAGGTGCCTCATCTCAGGGCTTGGCCTTTTAGTGAAGGGCACTTGATAGTTGCCCCGGTACGATCTATGAGACAAAGATGGCACAGGAAGCAGCCCAGTGGGGACAAGCGGGCCTCGGTCTAGAAGCAGGCTGTCAGCGGGATGTCGTCGCGCAGCGCTGGGCTGGGGACTGACCGCGCTGACCCAGTCTCCAGGACTGGTTCGCAGGACTGGGTGAGCGGCCAGCGGCCCCGAGCTTCCCCAAACCGGGTGGCAGGGGCTGGGCCGCGCAGGAAGCAGAGAACCAGTGGTCAGCCGCCGGGGAAAGTAGAGTCAGGGAGCCGGGGTTCCGGATAGGGAAGATGGTCGCCCCAGAGAAAAGGGCAGGCCAGTGGGGCTGCGAGTGTCTTTTTGCACACTCCTTCTGGAAAGGAAATCGGAACAGCGCAGTGACGGTCAGAGGAGGCTCCTGAAAGCCCTCCCCCAGATCCCCAAGGAGGGTCTGTGCCTGCCAGGCTCCCAGAGTGAGCACGCAGCTCTGAAGACGAATGGTCCAGCGTTCAGGGGCGCCACGGCTTTCGGAGCGCTGCGGCGGAGGAGTCTGGGGGAAGGAACCGCGGCTGTCAGGCCCGGGTACGCCGCTGCGGACTCGGCGGCTGACTCCGCAGTCCAACGAGCTATCACAGTCGCCAGGCCGGGGCCACGGGAATGGGGTGAGGGAGGGATGCTGAACGCCAGCCTTGCACCGAGATTCGTGCTCCCTGAGCCCTCAGCTACTCCGGCCTGGCGCCCCTCCCTCGGCCAGCCAGGCCTCATTACTGGGAGAGAACGAGTTGTTTGTAAACAATAAATAATGGAAAGTAGGAGGACGTTCTGGAAAAGCCTGAGCGGAAGCCAGAAAACTGGAAGGAGTTGGGAGGAGGGACGATGGGGGAAGGGAGGAGTGGAGGAGGAAGACGGAGGGAGATTGAGAGATTCATTTCTGCCAAGAAGCCCCGGTGGCTAGTTTCTTATTATTTACAGGAAGGTGATATTAGCAATTCAGGTGAGAAAGAAATAAACACGGCCGCCACGAAATCAATACAGAATTCAAAAAACAATTATTAATGTCATTTGACTCGTGTTCTTTATATATCTCTCCCGGCTACAGACGCTAAACTGTCTGAATAATTTGCATGGAGCGGCTATTCATTATTTCCGATGTTTTTCCCTCGCAAGCAGCTCGGACGTGGCCGGCTGCGGTCCAATGCAATCCGAGAACTCGTATTTTCATCTGTAAATTAAAGCAATTACGCAGCAGATATTATATGATGCGTACTGTGGTCTCCAGATAGTCATCAATCACCTTCAACCGAGCTGTCAGAGTGGGCAGATTTCGTTTCTGGGAGCCAGGCTTGCAGCTGGGGAGAGAGCGAGAACGTCATCATTAATTAGAGGGTGACCCTGGGGCAATTCACAGGTCTGAACCCAGGAATCTCTCCCAGCAAGTCTGCACAGCGCCGCCGAGCGCTGCTCCCTCCGAGAGCTGGAGGCCTAGTGGGGCCAGAGCAGCGGGGGCGAGCCCGGGCCCGGGAGGGTGGCTGGCACACAAGAAGGGGAGCGAATTCGGAGCGGCCCGGACGGTCCTTGCCGTTGCGCGCTGGCCTCCGCTCTGGACTTGGGCAAGGTCCCGGGGCCGAGACTGGCGGCGGAAGTCCTGGGGTGGGCACTCGGCCCCCTCTCCAGACCGATCCGTGCGCCCGAGTCTTGGAGCTATGCAGACCCGGCTGGGAAGGATTCCTCTGTCTGACGCCCAAGGCCCCTCCCTCGTGCCTACCCCCGAAGGTCGCCGGGAGGAGCGAGGGCAGCGGGAGGCGCCCCAAAGCGAAGTCTCGAAACCAGCTCTTCCGAGCGCGCAGGATTTTTGGCAGTCCCGGGTTTAGCCGCGAGGGGCGGGGGTGGGGGTGGCTGAGGGAGTGCCTCCGCCGGAGGAGGAGGAGGAGGAGGAGGAAAAGCAGGGCCAGGCGCTGAGCGGGAACTCTCAGCAGAAGGGGGCGCGGGTTGGGGGGTGCGTTCCCCAGGGACACAGCGGCCAAGCGTGGCAACCCCCGCAGCCCTTGGGCCACCGAGCCCTGGAGTGGCGGGTCCCGGGGAAGGCCCCAGGACCCACACACCTGAGGGCATTTTGGCCTTCAGACGCAGACACTGTGTTGCCTCACCTGGTTCTGGAACCCCATCCCGGAGTGGGGTTCGTGCTGGTGGGAAGCGTTGCCGGCTCCCGGTTGAACAATAGTCGGGCTGGCACCGCCACGGCCCGGCCCGCGGAGCCGCTCTCCCACCCGGAGAGGCACGGAGAGCCGAGGCCGGGGGCCGCCTGCGCCCGCGCGCGTCTAATTTTAACTGTTGATTACATCTTCATGAAGACTCACTCGCGTGTCCCTCATACGTCTTATTTGTAATTGAGACTAATGATTACAGCGGCGCGGGGAGGGGCAGCTGCTCATTAATTAAATTCTAATTAAAAGTGCCTCCCGTCCTCGGTGACTAAGGAGAAACGCTGTTCGTTGGGACGATCTTGAGTCCTCGGATGAAATTCATTTGTTAAGCGCGTTGGACCCTCCGCGCGCCCCGCCCGCCGGACCGCGGCCGGGTGACCCGCGCCCTCGCGGCCAGGCCGGGCAGAGGCGGGGGCTGACGTCAGAGCCTTCGCGGCTTAAAGCCGCGCACATCTGACTTGACGGGTTCGCAAGACTGGCTTTTTTTTTTTCTTCCTTTTTTGCAAAATATGTATTTGTGTCGCCGCTGTGAGGCCGGTCGGTCCCAAAGCCCCCTCGAGGCTCTGGATTGCAAAGCTAAAAGCATCGCGGCGGCCGCCGCGGCTTACTCTCCGACCCAGTTAAAAAAGTTTGCTGAGCGTGTGGGTGAATTAACCGGCTGTCCTGCTTCGCTCCCCGCAGCGCCTAGGCGCGGTCGGCCCCGGAGCAGTGGCCGCGCCACGCCGGCCCGCGCGCGCAGGACCCCCGCAGCCCGCCTGCCGGCCCCGGGCCGCGCTCGCCATGTCCTACCCGCAGTTCGGATACCCCTACTCCTCGGCACCACAGGTAAGGGGGCCACCGAGGCTGGAAACACTGGCTGGCGGGCAGTCCAGCGACCCGGTGTCGCTTCCCAGCGAGCGGAGCCTGCGCCCCGTGCCCCTTGCGCCCAGCGCCGCGGAGGGCAGGAACGCTGAGAAATGCCCGCAGGCCGGGACCCCAGTTCCTGCTTATTTGACCTTCACCCCGGGGCTCTGAGGCTGCGCCTCGGGGTACCCCAGGGACCCAGGGGAGACGTGGCACATGAGGGAGAGCGAGGCTTTGGAAATCCCTCAAGGAGGGTGTGAACACTCCTGGGCAGGTCTGGCTGGAACCCACGTGGCTAGAGGGGGGCCTGGGGGCGCAGGCTTCCCGCGGGAAGGAGCGTGCAGTCGGGCGTGGACGGCTGTAGACCCAGGGGACATGGGGCATGGCCTCCTGGGCGGTGAGGGCGGAAGGAGTAGGGCCCCAGCCTTGCGCTCGGTGGCCCTCCCTTCCTCGCGGCCCCTCTCGCCCCCAGTTTCTGATGACCACCAACTCTCTGAGCACGTGCTGCGAATCAGGTGGCCGCACGCTTGCGGACTCCGGGCCCGCCGCCTCTGCCCAAGCACCAGTGTACTGCCCGGTCTACGAGAGCCGGCTGCTGGCCACTGCGCGACACGAGCTCAACTCCGCCGCGGCGCTGGGTGTCTATGGGGGCCCCTATGGCGGCTCGCAGGGCTACGGCAACTATGTGACCTACGGCTCCGAGGCCTCCGCCTTCTACTCGCTGGTAAGGGTGGAGAGGGTGTGCCTCCAACCTCCCCCGACACGCCGTGCCCCTACCCCTCGATTTGCCAGCTTCGCTTTCCCTAACTCCCGAGGAAGAGGCGCGAGGCCCCTGGACCCGGGACTGTGGGGGATGGGAGAAGCTGCCTTCAGCTTTGCGCCTCCAAACCTGGTCTCTGGGAGCACCACCAACTCCACCCCACCCCACCCCTGTTGGGACGACCTGGCAGGTGCTCTGCAGTATTTAATGCATTGATTGTTCTCGGATGGCTATTAGGTTCTAACCAGGTTTCTGGTTCTGTCGGAGCGGCTCTCCCCTCCGCCCCTAGTTCCCCCAGCCCCCTCCCTCCTCCTGGCCTGCTTCTACCTCTCTGCTCTCCTCCCAGCACCCCCACGGACCCCTCCCTTTCACCTCCCTCCCTCGCCCCTCTCTGCCAGTCCCCTTGGCTCCCCCCCATTTCTTTGCTCTTTTCCCCCTCATTACTTCTTGTCCCTCCCCACCCCACCTCTTTTCTGTTGTGCCCCAGCCTCCGCCCCCTCCCTCTCTCCAATCTCACCCTCGGTCTCTGGGCCCTCTACACTCATTCCTACTCCCGCAACAAGTCCCAGCGGTCTCCTCGCTCCAAGTCTTTGGGCTCCTTCGCTGCCTAGGCACTAGGGACAGTCTGGGGAAGGGAGCGCAGCACGTAGGACCCGGGGCCTAGGGGAGGAGCTTGAGCTGGGCGGTGTCCTGGAAGCCGCGACCCCAGGCTGCTGTTCCCACAGAACAGCTTCGACTCCAAGGACGCCCCTGGATCTGCGCATGCGGGCCTGGCGCCCGCCGCCGCCGCCGCCGCCGCAGCCTACTACCCCTACGAGCCGGCCCTGGGCCAGTACGCTTATGACAGGTGAGGGACCGACCGTCTGCACTGCCTCCGGGCTCTTCGCCGCCACCGGGGCCCTTGCACTCTGATCGGCTCTCCCCCACCCCCACCCCAAGCAGCCCCACAACGCCCTCTGAAACACTGGGGGGCAGGACAAGGGGCATTCCTCTCTCCAGGTCCTGCTGGGCTGGTCAGGCCTTCGTCCCAGCCCGCCACCTGGCGAGCCTGTGCGGCCGGGGTTAAAAGTTGTCTCCAGCCTCCTCCACACCACCCCTGACCCCGAGCTGCCTAGACCCCGAAAGTCCTCACTGTGCTTAGGTTTGAGGGAGTCTCATCTTGCTGCCCAGGCATTGGATGCCTCCTTCCACCAAAGAAGGGCAGCGCCTGAGGTGTGTCTGGGCCCAGCCTACCGCCCCCGACAGCGGGAACCAGAGAGGGGGGAAGTCCTGTGCACTCGCGGAGAGCATCCCCCATCATCCGAGGGGCAACAATTACCTACTTAACCGCAGAAAGGCCATGTAGACCCTGTGGGCGTTTTTTCCTCCCCTGACACCGACAACCACTCCTGCCCGTGGATGTTACGTAGTCTGGCTCGCGGCTCTGCCACATGCTTTCCCGGCTTCCGAGTCAAAAGGGTAGGAGAGAGGCTAGGTAAAGGGACTCACCCAAAGACAGGTATGTCTCTATAGGTGACAGACACCTGGCTGGGCCTTGGGCCCCTGCACCGCCTCTGACCTCTCTGGCTGAGGAAAGAGCCCAGGCTTCTTATATCAAATATAAACATTCTCTTTGCCCTTGGGCCAAAAACAGCGGCCCCTATGGGCAGCAGCCTGAGCCAGGACCTGGCTGCAGCTCAGGTCTTAACCGTAAACACGCCCCCACGACAGGGACTGAAAGCTTACATGTGCCTTGCCTTGGTGCCCCACTGCCCACCTGTCTCCAGATACGGTACCATGGACAGCGGCACGCGGCGCAAGAACGCCACGCGGGAGACCACCAGCACGCTCAAGGCCTGGCTGCAGGAGCACCGCAAGAACCCCTACCCCACCAAGGGCGAGAAGATCATGCTGGCCATCATCACCAAGATGACCCTCACACAGGTCTCCACTTGGTTCGCAAACGCGCGCCGGCGCCTCAAGAAGGAGAACAAGATGACGTGGCCCCCCAGGAACAAGTGTGCCGACGAGAAGCGGCCCTATGGGGAGGGTGAGGAGGAAGAGGGGGCTGAAGAGGGTGCCCAAGAAGAGCCCGTCAAGAGCACCAAGAGTGAAGGTGGGTAGAGGTTGGTGAAGCTGGGGCTGGAGTTTAAAGCCAGGATCCCCGAGCCTTCTCCATGGGTTCTAGAAT
This sequence comes from Micronycteris hirsuta, assembly GCA_004026765.1. Classification (NCBI taxonomy): domain Eukaryota; kingdom Metazoa; phylum Chordata; class Mammalia; order Chiroptera; family Phyllostomidae; genus Micronycteris; species Micronycteris hirsuta. The sequence goes on from PVJI01001833.1 coordinate 70,151, forward strand.
TGCTAAAGTCATTGGGGCCCTGGGCAGCAAATGAATGAACTAACCCAAGTGGGGCTGTGGGGGAGGGGCTGTGATGGTAAGCCAAGAGCATGTTTAAAGCAATCCAACATTACGTTTAAAACAGTAGACACCACCTCCGCCATTGATCGGAGGTTGAAATCCACTCACAAGTGTTGCCAGTTTGGGGACTAGAAGCCTCTAAAGCTGGGAGGTAGGAAGAAAGGTGTGGCTGTTTTTTCTAGCTCCAGTGTCAGGCAGGCCCTGTAACCACGGACACAGAGTTAGGAAGAAGAAAGAGGTCAGGGTCTGGTTAACCCACTACCCTCTCTCCCTCCCCTGGCTACTCTTTCTCTCCTGTGCAGAGCCGGTAGGCAAAGAAGAGAAGGATCTTGAGCTCAGCGACCTGGAGGACTTCGACCCACTGGAGACTGAGCCCCCAGACTGTGAGCTGAAACCTCCCTTCCAGCCCCTGGACAGTGGCCTGGAACGCATCCCCACTGCTCCTGATGGCCCCAATGCCCCTGGAAAAGAGGCCTCGAGCGCCCACCGGATGTCCCTGGCTGCCGATGGCCGGGCTACCCTGGACCAGGACCTGGAGAGGGCCCGCAGCTGCCTGCGAAGCGTGGTAGCTGGGCCGGAGCAGCAGCCGGGTGCCGGGGGCGGCCCGCAGGTCTGCGAGGCCAAGCTGGGCTTTGTGCAGGCTGGGACGACTGCGGGCCTCGAGGTCAAGCCGCGCATCTGGTCCTTGGCACACACAGCTACCGCAGCCGCCGCCACCAGCCTGAGTCAGACTGAGTTTCCTTCGTGCATGCTCAAGCGCCAAGGCCCCACTGCCTCTGCAGCCATCTCGCTGGCGCCCTCCTCCTCCTCATCGCCCGCGGCCCCGGCCGCCGCTGGTGCCCTAGACAGGCACCAGGACTCCCCGGTAACCAGTCTCAGAAACTGGGTGGATGGAGTCTTCCACGACCCCGTCCTCAGGCACAGCACTTTGAACCAGGCCTGGGCCACCGCCAAGGGTGCCCTCCTGGACCCGGGGCCCCTGGGGCGCTCTCTAGGGGCGGGCGCCAACGTGCTGACGTCGCCCCTGGCTCGCACCTTCCCGCCCGCCGCGCCCCACGACGCCCCTGCCGCCGGCACCGCCAAGGAACTGCTGGCTGTGCCCAAGGCCAGCGGGAAGCCCTTCTGCGCTTAACTGGGCGGGATCCCTGGGCCCGGGAGGAAACGGTGCTCAGGCTGCCGCTCGCGGGTCGAAGACTCTTTTTCTAACGAGTTTCCAAAGCTAGGCGAAAGCGCAGCGAAGCTCAGGCCACCCACCCACCCTAGAGGGAGGGTCTGAACTCGGTCTCCCGGAGCCACGGACAAACCCCTGGATATGTCGCGCGCCAGGCCCACCGACCACCCTGGCCATTTCCAAATTCAGGAACCCGTGGGATCAGGCTGCGCCCAAAGCAGAAGGCAGCCTCCCTGAAGCATAAAGTTTACGTCCAAAAGTTTACAAGGAGAAGACATTGTGGTTCCAGGCGTTATTTGTGTAGCTGTCTTCTGGGTGCGAGGCATGCCTGTTTTCATTCTGAGGACCCTCAGCCTGTCGACCTCTGACTTCATCCTCAGCACATCTTACCCAAAGCACTCCCCTGAATTTACACTGTTGCACACTCTTGACTCAACAAAATTATGTTTTTTAAATGTATGTCCACACCAGTAATTGCCTGCTTCAGAGGCTGATATAACAAAACCAATAAAACCGAGTGATGTTTGCATTGCAGAATGAACACATTGCCGAGGCAGACACTCGAGAACTTGTGGGAGAGAAGGTGCTGGTCACCAGTGGGAGGAGCTGGGAAGGGTACTGACCCAGGGTCCCCAGGAATTTACCTGCAAAGCCTCAGACAGGGCTTAGTAAGGCTATTTTTAAAAAAAGAAGAAGAAGGAAAAGAAAGAAAAACAAAAAAGGGGGGGAGGGGCAGTAAACTTTCAGGATTCTGTTGAACTCCCTAACAAAAGTGGATGAGGAACCCAAAACTTTTAAACTGTTCCCCATTACCAGATTCCAGAACTTTGAGGCAATGGGGGTTTCTTTGGCTAGATTAATTTTAATAACGTTTAAACTTTCCCAATTCCCTGGGACTGTGCCTTGAGAACTTTCTGCTGTGCTCTGAGGGCGCGTGTGGCCTTTCAGGGCCCTGCCAGGCTCGGAATCCAGCCTCCCCTCCCTGCTGGGGCCTGGGGCCCTGCTGACAAAGATCCCCCACTGCTAGCTGGGGGAAAGCGCACTGTAGGCAGCAGACCTGACGCTGGGCTAGGTAGAAATTAGGGACAGAACCTAAAAAGTAATTTGGGGTGGGAGGACACAGGCCTTGCCCCACCTCTGCAAGGGTCCTGGCAGGTGCAGACCCCTGGCTTCCTTCGGAAACCAGGTTCCCTCACCCACCCCCCGCAGGCGTCGATCTCCGCGCCTGGGAGGGCGTCGTTGGAGCGCAGTGAGCGCTGGACTCCGGGCTGGCCCCTGGCCTGCAAGCCCTCCGCTTCAGGCCCTACTGGACCTCATTCCACAAGTCCCGAAGAAAGACGGATCCGCAAACCTGCAAAGGTGGAGAGGAGAGGCTCTTAGGCGCAGCGATGAGTCGATAGCGGCCCCGGCCCGGGATGCCGACAGATTGGCAGCCACGGAGACACCAGCTGGAGAAGCGGGTCCTCGCTGGGGCCGCAGGCATCTTTTGAGGGACAAGCCAGTCCTGGCTTTTTTTCTACGAGGGGATGGGTGGGACTGGCCCGGGGCCCAGTGGGGTAGGGGCCAGGGGCGCTGGAGAGCTGGTCCGACTGGCCGGTAGGACCCGGCCGCGGGGCGAATTTACGAACCCGAGACAGGGAAACCTCGCGGCCAGAAGCTGGTCACGAGGCACCCGGGCACCCTGAGTGGTGAGACCTTGATGGCCGGACCTCAGCCAGACCCCCACCTCCGAATGGTGGGATCTGGAAGCTGAGACCTGGAGCGGAGGGAGCAGTCCTGGTGCTCCCCGTGGGCACTCGCTACGCGCTCAGGCTGCCCCGGCCGCGCGCAGTAATTGGATTGTATCCGCCCGCGCGCTGTCACCGTATTGACTTTCGCTCTCTTGGATGATATTATCCAGATTCGGAAGCTCGCCGCTGATGTGCCTGTCAAAAGGCTGCGGCGAGAGCCCCCGGCCTGGCGAACGAGCATCAGCCAAGATAATTTGAAGTGAAATTTTCATTTTGACAGTAAACCCCTCAATTTCTAAAGGCTCGGCGCTCCGAGAGCCCGCTGGCAGGGGGAGGCTTTGCAGAAAGCCACGTCTTAGACTGAAAAGGGCAAAAGAACTCGAATTAGTTGTAATAGATAAAAGGGCAAAAATAAAGAGTCAAGGGTACTTGACAGTAATAGCGGAAGCGGAGTCTCAGGGGAGAAGCTGCGGCCGAGGCCGGGGCGCCAGGAATTTTAATGTGGATGCCCGAGCGCCCCCGTTCCAGCCCGAGACAAAGCCAGGCGTTTTCCGCGAGAACACGGCTTCGAGGGCGCGGGCGGCTGCGCGAGACGGACCGCGACTTAGACGAGGATGCGGCTGTAGCAGGCTGGGCCGGCCTGGCCCCGCGCTGTGGGCCACGGGCTGCGGGGGCCGCGGGACGCCCAGGGCTGGCTGGGGGTCAGGTCGGTGGGCGCGGCGGCCCACGCCTCCCCGTGGCCTGGGGCCCCGGGCCTCCAGCTCCAGCACCTTGGTGCCTGGGGACCCCGCCTGTCCCAGAGACCCAGGCCAGGGTGACCCCACACTGCAGGAGCACCCAGTTCTCGGTGGAACTGGCTGGCCAAAAAAGGTTTATTTGATTAAACTGCAAAATTCTGTGAAAATAAAGACATCAGAAGGGGAGGTGGGATTCGGCCACATCCCAGGGCGACTAACCCGAAAGGTCTTCTTAGCTGGGACTGTCACTTCGCCCCACACCCCGACGTCTGGGGGAGCATCTGGAAGGTTTCACTTCGTGCACCGTACCAGCCCGCAGGCCGATTTTCGCGAGGCTGGGGGTGGGGCACCGGCGAGGAAGGCCCCGGAGTGGGGCGGGGGGGGGGGAGTGGAGAGGATGCTTCGGGGGAAGGTCGCCGTCCCTGGGCGGGGCCCCACCGCGCTCCCCGGGCGGCTGTCAGGGAAGGAGCCGGGGACCGACGCTCAGCCGCTCAGGCGTGGCGAATTCGAGCACACCGGGGAGGGTGCTAAATTAACGGCGCTCTTTACATAGAGCCCAAATAAAACTGCAATCAGCGGCGCGTTGCTTTTCATTAAGCGCGTCTGACAGCCGCAGATCCGGAGCCGACAGGGGAACCGGCGCGGGAAATATACGGCGCGGGCGCGGATCTAAGATAATTCCTTAAGCTCCATTAACAACTCTTAGCCGCGGGAAATGGGCTCCCGGAAACCGTCTCAAAATCTAAAAGCTTTATCGACCCTCAAACCGCTGCTGATGGTTCCATTTTTTTTTCTTTTTCCTTCCTTTCCTCCCCCCGCCCCTCTTTTTTTAACTTAAGGAAGAGACGTCCAGCAAGGTAATAGAGTTTGACACGACACCTTCTTAACTAGAGAGAGAGGCGGGCAGGGAAGCGGGCCCTTAAATGATATTTAAAAGGCAACCAATTAAGATTTAAAGTGGTCGTCTGGAGAGACTGTGCAGGCGATGTATGCCGCCTACTTTTCCCTGGACACGCCTGCCGGTGGCCCTGCAAACAGCCTGGCGTCTCTCTCCCTCTCTTCCTCTCCCTCCTTCCTACCCATGTCTATTCTCTCGCTCTTGCTCGCTCTCCATTTCTCTCCCCTTCCCCACCCCCGGTGAAGAGAACAGCAGAAGGAGAAAGGCAGCAAGTTCTCGCGGTGCTCTCTTCCCTCTCCCTGGTCACCTGTTGGAATGGAAACACTGTCTCCCAAGGAGGACGAGAGCAGGTTAAGGGAAACTAAGCCTGGCCCACCGCCATGATGCCCAGCTGACCAGATGGTGCTGTCTGTGCCTGGGAGCTGAGGAACAGGCTCTCCAGCGGGGGCAGGGACTGGTACAATGGAGACAGAGGTGTGCCCCACCTTTCCCCTGCTCCCCACCCAGTACTGTCTGTCCCACCAGCGTTCCAGGAAAACACCGCCTCCCTCCTGCAGCTCAGTGGAAGCCCTTCATCTCCAGCCAGTTGCTTTACCTTTCACCCTGTCACATCTCCTAAGGTGATGCTGGCCACAGCATTTGCTCCCGTGGGTGTCAGTGATTTGAAGAAGACTGAAAGTCCCTTAACCAGGGTCAGGTTATAGGAAGGCAGCAAAGCTCGGGGAAGGAAAAGCAGGGACTTTTCAATTTTACCCCAGTCTCAAGCCCTGCTGGAAGGCACAGGAACAATGGTGCTGTGGAGACAGAAGTGGGGGGATGGGAGGAGAAGAGGAGAGAGGATGGGAGAAAGAGAGAGGAGAGGCAGAGGATGGGAGGGGAGAGGAGGGGAGAAGGGAGCAGGGAGCAGAAGGGAGGGGAAACCTAGTGGAGGGTGGTAAGACCACTTTCCAACCTGTCTGACAACAACTTTAGGAGAAATACTGGTACTTGTGGGGCGGAAACTGTGCCAAAAGGACTCTGACTCTTGGAGTGAAGGCAGGAGGTTGATTGGAAGTCCACGGACAGACCAGCCCCCTGCACGCTGTGCCTGAGTGAGCCCTGCGCTCCAGGTCTCTCCAGTTTTCCGTTGGGGAAAGGGGGATAGGCATCTCCTTGGGGTCTCCAACATCAGCCAAAGCCCACCATGGACTTTAAGAAGTGAGAGTCCTGCCCTGGGCAGAGAAGGCTCCAGGACCTCCTTCTAGGATGCCTCGTTCCAAGGATAGAATGCAGGGAGCAGAGGCTCCACTCACTGAGAGCCTCACAGGCACAAACTGAGCCCAAGATGCAGGAAAATGCCCAATGCTCAAAGTGAGAATTAGACCAAGACAGATTGTCTGGGCTTTGCTGGAACCCTCGCCCACAGCAAGCAGCTAAGACAGCTATTCCCAGCACCCGTGGTGATTCTGCTTTTGTCACGGAGACTTGGTCACTCGGGGGCCTCCCAGAGAAGATGAATTTTCTGCATGACCATCTACTTCCCACTGCTGTTCTTGTGTAGATGTGGACTCGGCTGAGCAGAATGACCCATGTGATTAGGGGCCCCCAATCCAATGGAGAAATAATAATAAAGAAACAAAGAGATGGGTCCCTGCAATGGGAGGAGCAAACTGGCAGGAAGGATTTCAGCCAAGTGTTCACCCCTCTGCTTCTCGAGGCATTCCATCATTGTAAGTGCACAATCAGTGTGTTCATGGTCTCATCCAACCAGTGAGGGACACACTGATGGAGTCGTGTGCACGGTGCTGCGTGGAACCCCGCGTTCCACTCTCCCAGGGCTCGGGCTGCCTGTGCTGGGCACGCGAGGTGCTGAGTGAATGCCCGCTCTGGGCCCCACTGATGGCGCCACTGGTTAGGACAGGCTGGGGGAGCGAGAGAGGTCTGTGTGAGATTCTGGAAGCCTTTCCAGCAGCTTTAGCGCGTTCTCTGTCTTTGTCCCCCTCCCTGCTTCGCTAGTTTTCTATGGAATGAGCCCCAACATGGCCCCTCCACACCCTGGGTGAGCAGGGAGGGCCCACAGCTGGCCCAGCTGGGGTCTCGGTGAGCAGGTCACGTTGCAACAGATGGGACAAGAGGAGCTGTTAGATGCCAAGGCACCGACTGGAAAGGACACTGCTCGTTTCAACAGGAGACACACGGGGCAGGGACAACACCACCAAGGGAGCCTCACATGGGGCTGGGTTGGGAAAAGCCTGGAGGACAGTGAGCAGGGGGGTAACATCAAGCCATTTGCTGCAGCTCCCTTGCAGAGGGAAGTCCATAGTGGCCAGGTGCATGCAGGTGGGAGCTTCCGTCTTGAATTTGGCTTGGGGTGGCCAGGGACAGAAACGAAATACCCAATAACCCACCAGAATGAAGGCAGCAGGCACAGACCACAGAACAAGAGGACAGGTGATTCTCACGTGGTGATTTAACATCTTAGGGACCTGACTGGGCGTGGCGAGAAGCGGTCTTCTATCGGGAAGACTCAGCGATAAGCTGATAAAGTCAGGACATTTGGGGGAACAGAAACACAGGGAACCAGGTGCACAATGAGTGCCGCAGGGCAGGTCTTGCTTTGCTGCCGGTTCAGTAGAATGCATGACACAGCCTGCGGTCACATCTGCACCAGGCATGGACCCCTGGCCTGACAGCATCCTGACCTCGCCCTGGGCACCTTCCCTGACGGCGCACAGCCACAGAGCTTCTCTTCTCACAGGTGGCAGCGTGGGCAGAGGTGGAAGGTGTGAAGAGAATGAGAGGTCCCAGAGACTTAGTCTGAGGAACTCTCACTGGAAGGAGGGGCCCCTGGGAAAGGTTCAGGTCACTGTGACTGGTTGTCTGGGAAATTTTCTGACGAAGGGACCTCCCACTGTACATGAACATGCGTATACTCACACTTACAGCTCTCATCACACACATGTGCCTATGCAGCTCTCATTATGCACATGCAGGCACACACATCCCCGTGTGTGCATGCATGCTCATATCTATGAACATTCACACACAAGTATGGGAGCTCACTAAGACAGAAGCACACGTGCACACTTGAACACACTCACTCATATACTGCGGAGGGAGAGCTCCTGCTGCTGCAGAATGGGCCAGGTTGTGCCGCCTCTCCCTCTGGAGCACAGGCAGCAGGACAGGTGAGGCAGAGGCAAGGGAGGAAGGGGCACGCAGGGCCTCCCTTGGCACAGAGCTGGCCTAGCAGGGACCAGCGCTTGCAGGGGCCAGAAGAGGGTTTTGTTCGGAGGGAGGATGCAGGAGAGACCTTGTGGAGTCAGGGTGCCTTCACTGGCCCCCTGTAGAGTAGGATTTCACCCTCTAAGCGGAGTGGGCTGATTGAGGTGGGGTAGGAGAGGAGGAAGAGGCAGTGGAGCGGTGCCCAGTGTACCAGGGAGATGACCAGGGAGGCAGCCTGAGCCCTGGAAGATCTGTGGGCTGGGCCGTGCCCCAGTGAGCCCCCTCGTGCACCTGACGGCAACACACTGAACGCGCAGGCCCGCAGAGGGAGAGATGCCCTCCTGGCCCACCTGGCCCTGGACACTCAGCCTAAGAGCGTCTAAGGGCAACCCCTGTGACCCTGCCTGACCTGGAATCAGGGAACATATGACAGAGTTCCCCTCTCCATTCCACCCTGCGCCTTTGTGTGTTTATAGTGGCTCACCCGCAGGGAGCGAGGCCTGTCCCCCACACCAGTGGCTCCTATTCACAATCAGACTGCAAATGGAACATTAATTAATGCATTAATGATAAAGACTCTCTCTTCATGGACCATTAGTGCAAGTTCACAGTAATCAGCCTGAACACCAACTTCACATTTGCAACAGCCCTGGCCAGGGGCAAGAGCATAATTTACATCTTACAAGTAGGTGGGCACACCACACGTGTGCTGGTGGCTCACAGGGCCTCTGGGCAAAGGGCCGTCTCAGCATTAGGACAGGTCCTTCTGTGGCAGGGTGGTCGGCTCCAGGGTAGGCACATGTTGTCGCCTGCACCTATGGGTCATGAGAGTCCACTGCAAGTGGCAGCAGCCTCTCCTCTGCTCCCAATGGTCTGTGGGGCTCTAGTGGCTGCTTCCTTTCTGCTGTGGCCCCATCTCTGTGACCACGTATGTGGCCAGGAAGGGGGAGATGGGACACCAAAGATGGGGAGAATGTCAAAATTCAGGGTTCACACCTGTCCCTTTTTGCCCGGGATTTGTCTAGTAAAAATCAGTTGTGTGTATGGCTGGTCATGGGGAAGCACCTGGGGGATTGTTCCAGAGACAGACGTCAGGCTACCAGGGAGAACCGGCCTTTGGGGGCTGGAGGGGAAGCTCTGCATAGTCAGCAGCTCGGCGGGGAAGGGGAGCTGCACATGTGCCCACCCTGGGCCACAGGACTCAGGAAAGCAACCACAGCCCTGGTGGAAAGTGACGGGCTGGCTAAGCATTTTCTCCTTTCCCTCTTCCCCTCGGGACAGCTCACCAGCCCTCTGCAGAGCTGGCTGCCTGGGGCACAGTGCAGGCAGCTGAAGATCGGAGGGGAGTAAATGGGTGAGTGTGGCCACGCCAAGGTACACTGTGGGGACCTAGTGAGACTGGGCCTGCAGGGCTCGGAAACCTGACGACAGCTCCAGCTTCATCCCGCTCAGACTCTGTGGGGGCGAGGACTGGAAGGGCGGAGACCATGTGTTAAGTCCTCATACTCCTGCTCTGGCCTCCTTTGTTTTCTCAGCAGTACTCTAGCCTAGCGTGTCCACTGCAGGAGGACTTGGGAGCAGGGGCCGCGTGGTTTGAGGATGCCTCCCAGCAAGGTTGCACTCCAGTGGGAGGGACCACAGCCTGGCTCAGGCACTCCTGCTGCCCCAAACGGAGGCCAGCTGCCCCCACCCCCAGTCCAGTTTTCATTTCTTATCTGGTTTCATTCCAAACCGGCTCCTCCACCCACTGCTGCAGGCGGAGGAGGCTGACGGGGGTTATCTGGACATTAGTAACTTTTCACCTGTTCCTGTTGTTCAGACAACAGCGAGCTGCCAGGGGAGACGGCAGTCATGGGGTGGAGGCGGGGAGGGCAGCCTTCTGACTCATGCCTTCCATTCCAAAGGGCTTCCTCCTCTTCTCCCCAGTGATATCAACCATGTCGCTATGTTTTCCTTCCCCTGCTTCTGGAAATCAGAGAGCATTCATTTTGTTCTTCTGGTTTTGAGTACACGATAATATCCTTGATATTTAACATTTTCTTCTCTCATTTAAGACAACACCCCTGTTTTGAATATCTTTGATATAGACATGTCTACTTGAAGAAATCTGTGAAATAAGATTGAAGAAGAAGCAAATTCTCTTGTTGCCTGATGCATCCTACTTGCCATTAAGTTCATTTCAGAATGCTATTCTTGTACTGAGAGTAGATTTTGTTTTCCCTAAGCCTGAATCACAGAGAAATCCCCAGGCTGTGGGCATATGTCCGCAACCCGCACTCCGTCCTTACCCATCGCCGGACAAGCACAGCAACTCAGAGCCCTGGGGCCCACCAGGACCCTAACCTACTCGCGGCCTTTGGTGGACCTCGGTGAGCAGGATGACAGGGTGGTGAGGCCGTGTTCCTTTGTCAAGGCATGAGATACAAAGATGTAGATACTTACAAATAAAAGCAGTGTGTTGTTTAAATGTAGGGGATACAGGCAGATCAGGGGAAGTATGGAGAGCATCTCTCACTGTCCCCCCGGGGCCTCCCGCTGCCCTCACTGGTCCCCTGCTTCCCCCTGCCCTCCTTGGTCCCTCCTGGTCCCCTACTGCCCTCGCTGACCACCTGAAGCTCCAATGCCCAGGACCAGTTTATAAACCTGCATTTTCTCCTCTTGCCTCTTGAGTTTCCAGTGTCTCCCCTTCATCAAGAGTGCTCTGAAAAGGGACATAATTAATGTCTTTGCTGTAGAGTGACACCAATAGTCTACAGCATCAGATATCACCCTCCCTGGGGCCTTAGGTTTAACAAGACACGTGCATAAGGACAGGAGCCCAGGCAGTCAGACCGTGACGAGGGGTCCAGCCCCACGTGTTATGACCGCACAGGGCCTGTTAGGGCCACCCTGTGTTCATGGTTGAGCACCAACCACCTTCTCCGAGTTACTCAGGCAGGGCTTGGGATCAGGCCTCACTGGGTGGTAAAGACTTTAGGACCTGTCAGGTATTAGAACCTTTAGGACAAAAGGTCCTTGTCCAGACAACGCTTCATGCAGACCACAGACATTGCTGTGGTTAGATTGGGGGGTGGGGGGCTGCCATGCACATGTTGCATGGGAAAGGGGAACAAAGGAAGCAGGGGCCTCAGACCGACACAGCCGTGCCGTCAGCCCTCCTCGGGGCTGGAAGGAATGTTGCCGCGTGCACCTTCACACAACTCTCCCTAGTCCCCTGAAGGGCCCCAGGTTAGTGTGTCATCATAGGGGCTCCAAGAAGCTGGAAAAGTCAAAAGAGAGGAAACCTCATCTCATAGAAGATAAGGGAGAGAGCCAGCAGGCTGCAGGACACCTTGAGAAATCAAGACTGCAGTGGCCTACAAATGTCCATGCTCAGAGCTCTCCCCTTCTGCTCCAGGACATCAGGCTGACCCACCCAGACGGTTTCCCTCACCCTATGACCACAGCTGTCCAGAAGCCCCTGACCCCAGCTTCTCCCACTTCTGTGTACGTGCAAATTCCTCTGTTGTGTCCTATAACCATGTAATAGTCATCACAGCTGCTCATCCCAGGTAATAGGTCCTCTAGGATAGGAATCTAGAATGAGCTTCCTCATCTGATTAGACTGGAAGACCTTAATGACCCTGTCACCATGGTAACTGGAGCAGGGTGGGCTATAGCCCACATAGCAAAATACTTACTCACCATCACCTGTGGCCATCCAGAGCTGGCGCCTATTTAGGGCAAGGTTTTGCTGGCCATGTGGTTGCTGCACACAAAGGCCACAGACAACCCCAGGCACTGAATTCCCAGCTCATCTCACAGGACCAGAGACCTCTGCGCTGGCCTGAAGGAAGCCCTTATCCCCAGTAGCTGGAGGGTCACGGTATCTGGAAACCAGATTCTCAAGCTGAAAGTGCCGTAACCTAATGCAAGTCGGTTTACTGCCCACAGGGTTGAGAACATGGGACCCTCCAATTACTCCACATTTCCCACCACCCTTCCCATATGGCCCGTGTCTCATCAGAAAGAACCTGTAGCCTATCACCTCTCATGGCCGTGAAACCCAGAACCAGCCTTAAGTCCCGGGGCCCCAGGGGTCAGGCCTAGACTGTGCCCCAGGAGGGCAGGCCATGTGCACAAAAGGAACCACAAGATTTTACAATTTTTATTGACAGAAACCTGGAGAAACTGTACAGCAGAGACCGTAACGGCCACGGGCCAGGCTGAAAAGTGTCTGAGCTGCTCCAAGGCAAGTGCATGGTTTGGTTGCCACGATGCTGTGTCCTGGCTCCTCCGCGTTGGTTTGGGCAGTGAGAGCAGCTCTTGGTTTTTAATTGGTAGATGAAAACATGGACCCGATCGTTGCCTGCATGGCTTGTAGTCAGAATGGTGGCGGGAAAGGACACCAGTACGGGGACAGAGGATTGTTGTGGCGACTGGTTCACTGTGCACAGCCTGTGCCCCACTGCCTGTGTCCTTTCCGTGCAGAGTGCACCCCTTTCCCCAGGCTGGAGAACTGAGGGTTGGAGCGAAGAAGCTCCATTCTCAAAGACTCTGCCACGGCTGTGACCAGGAAAAATGTTCCCTCAGCATGACCTCAAGCTAATGGCAGGGCCAAGGGGTAGGTCTTGACCACCAGAGACAAGGTGTTGGACCCAGCAGGTATCAGGGCTCCCCAAGCATGGCTGGGCCTACAGAGATCTTTCAGGTTACCTGCCAGTCATGACGTTTCTAGTACTCAGGTAGACAGGAAGTTCAATTTTAATTTGTGTAATAACAGGGACAAAACCAAACAAACAAAAAATCCCGAAACAAGTTAAAAACAATACAAAACAACCTCCAGGTCTGATCAACAGAGGTTGGGCTTGAATCAGAGCCTCTTTCCCAGCACCCAGCTGAGCGGTGCAGAGGGCCGGACCCACTGAGTGAAGACACAGTGCACTGCCAGAAATTGACACGGCAGACCTCTGCCCCTGGGGACGGCCTGGGCGTATTCAACAGGGGACCTATGCGCCATGGGGGGATATGCCCAGGCCTCTGGGTGACTTCTAAGCAGTGGCTCAGAGTTGACACGAATTCCTGGAAACCCTACATGCCACAGCCAGGGTAGGAACTCGTGCAGGCAGACAGAGAGGCACCTGGCTATGGGGCCCCTCGCAGTGGTCTCGTGTGTCCCTGGACCAGCCTCAGGTGTCTCCCTGGCTCCAGGATGCAGGGGACGCATGGGCTTTGGGATGAGGGCCTTGAAGCTTCCTGCCACGTGGGAGAGTTAGAGCTGCTCTTCTCATAAAGTGGTACCTGAGGAGAGATGCAGGGATGGTGATCACTACTCAGCACTGGCACCCTCTCCTGTCACCTGTGGAGAGGACAGCTGGGTCTTGAGGAAGGGCAGTGAATTATCACAAATTCACAAGAGTAATGAATGTTCCTCAGCTGATGTTCCAGCTGCAGTTTCTCCAGTGCCAAAAGCCAACATGTTCCTTATTACCAATATATGTGAAAGACCTGGGAGCAGATTGTCCCTACACTGGTTATTGGAGACATTCCACAGGTTGTTTCACTGGGAGTAACAACACTGTGACAAACCCCCACTGGTCACCTGACGGTCGTAGCCCCTCACAGCATTTGGGTGTAACCTAGTCAGCCTGTGAGGGCCCTGGACACTCAGGTTCCTCACTTCATAACTCGGGGACTGAATTACCAGTCTTAATTACAAGGGGGGAGGTAGGTCGCGACCATGCATGGGCCGGAGAATAAGCCTGAAATCCAGGGCTCTGCTGTCCTGTGGCTGAAGAAAAGTTATAGCAATCCAAATGGGGAGTGATCTTATTTGGAGACAGGGTCTTTAAAGAGGTGATTAAATTAAAATGAGGCCATAAGGATGGGCCCTGATCTCACGTGATCAGTATCCTTATAGGCAGAGGAGAGAGGCCAGACGCACAGAGGGACGCCCGTATGAGGACCCAGGGACAAGGTTGCCATCTGTAAGCCGAGGAGCGAGGCCTCAGAAGGAACCAGCCCCGCTGACATCTTGAGCTCAGGCTTCTGGCCTCCAGGACAGTGAGGAAATAGATTTCTGGTGTTTTAAGCCACCCAGAGTGTAGCGCTTTATTACGGCAGCTCCACACTTGGAGACTGATACTAAGGGCGTTAGACAGAACCTCAGGGGCCGCTCCACAGAGACTTTCAGGGCCCCGGTGCTACGAGTGCTGAGGCCGAGGCAGCCTGGTTCAAGCAAACTGACTGGTAGAAGGGTGGAGCTCACAAACACAGTGCATCAAGAAGTGGCTGGAAGTTTTGTGGGAAGGTATTTCATTTTACAACAGGATTTGTCCTAGAATTCCACTGAGTGGGCAGTTCCCCGTGAACACTTCAGATGGTCCCATTTGAGAAGTTTAGTCAGCTCCTGTGTCTCCTTGGGCTCACTTGTGGGAAGCAGAAAGCACTGGGTGGAACTGGCAAAGACACAGCATTGCAGAAGATGACAGTGAAAGGCTACTTCTTTGTTTGAGTATTAATTACTGGACCATCAATCCGGCCCTTGTAACAGTAGCCTAAACTGGACTTTACATGCCTCGGGAAGCCAGTGTTCCAGCATCATCCTGTGACGTCAGGGTGGGAATCACTGGAGCCACTCGAGGACCAGGTTGCTCCAGGGACCATGATGTGGATGGGGCTACCAGGGTCCCAATGACATGCTCTTTTGGTGTGTTGACCATGGTGGTCTCCCAGGAAGCCTTGACCCTCTGACCTTCTGACCCACATAACTGCCACTGAACGGTCAGCAGAGCCAGGAGGTCCTCAGAGAACCCACTCCCCTGACTCCCAACACTAGCCCCACAGATCCAAAGAAGCCTCCCCACCCATGTCTGGGGCAAAAGGGGTTCAGCAGCATTTCTGCATGCGATCAGGACAGAAACAAATCCATGTCTCCGGCAGAAACTTACACCTCCTTGGGGAAGCGTCCTTTGGCTCCTACTGGTCTCTGGCAGAAACAGGCTGAGTGTTGGACCATAAGGCATCAGCTGACCTGCCATATGAGCTGCCCACGCCAAATCACCTTCACACATGCCCCAGTGGGTAGAGCTGCAACCTGCCAACAAGTGCAAGTGGTGAGGAGAGAGAGCGTGGGCAGGCTAAGAGGTACAGTGAGGCCAGGAGGTATAGCCAGGTCTAGGAGGTACAGTCAGGTCTGGGAGGTACAGTCAGGTCTGGGACATATGGTCAGGCTGAGAGGTACAGCCAGGCCAGCAGGTGCAGTCAGGTCGAGAAGTCTTGGGTAAGTTGCGTGAGCAGGTGACTGGGACCCGTCAACACCTCCTGCTGCAGTGTTGCCTCCTCACACCCAGAAGATGCCTCAAAACCACCTCCAAGTAACCTATGTCATTGTTTCACTGAAATGTGACCAGGTCAAGAGGTTTCTCCACAAGCGTGCCGTAGACAGTTCTCTAGTCATGGGGTTCACCACGGGGACACGGTTTCCGCACGGGTGTGGGGCATTTGTCAATGTTTACGACTCCGTGTAGAAAGACTTGGACAGTTTGAACCTGCACTTCCTGAAGTTCTTGCTCTTCCTGCGGCATTCATATGGGCCTGACCATGGGGTTCAGTGGGGAGCAGCATTGCCTGCATCCAACCTACTCTCTGAATCCTGTCTTCACCACTTTTGTTCCTGAGGCCCCAACACAGAGGAGCACGTAAGGGAACTGCACCTTTGTGACATGTAGATCTGGCAGTAACTTCACACTCTAGCTGTCAAGTTCAGGGGCACATCAGTCTGTCCCTTTTCCAAGCATTCTGACACAGGCATGGCTCAACGTCCTTTCAGCAAACATTGGAAGCGGGGGCTGGCAGAGATCCTTCTTTCTAAATTAGTCCAGGCAGAGAATAACCCAGACAATTCCTGGGCATGTTCTCCACAGGCCTACGAGGCTGAAAACAGACACCAGGATTTCGTGTTCACAAGTCTGACTGGGTGACAAAGCCTAGCAATTGTGCATTCCTCTGCTCACCTTGCTCAGAGGTGTCCTGTTAGATGGCATTGCCTCACCAGGGGCGGCATAACAATGCCTGTCCGAGGGTCCTCCCCACTGGGAACCGGGTGCCTGCACACATAGTTATTAAGACCAAGCCCGGAGAGACTAGCTAATTTTGCATCTTGCCCAGAGACACTGGGGAAATGTCACCAGATGGATGACACTGTTGAGTGAAGCAGCAGCCATGAGTTGTCGTTATTATAGTAGGACATGACCCTGGAACCAGACGGGATGAGACACAGGTTCCTGTGACTTGTGAACATAAAATAAGGCACTCAGAGTCCTTGAGTCAGGATCAGCAGACCCCCAGGCTCTCTTCCAGAGCATAGAACTGTCCCCCCAGAGCAAAGTAGAGCTCAGAGGTCATAGGACTCAGGTGGCAAAACCAAGATCAAAGGCCCTAAATAAAAGACATGACCTTGGAAGGGAAGTCTTAGCAAAAGTCGCTCCTCACGAGAGAAGCAAGTGTACGGGCTCTGCATCTGAATTTCCACAGGGAGCAGCAGTGAACCCTTCCTCTGAGGCTGGTCCTTGGTGGTGCACTCATGGCCCCACCCTCGGCAAGCCCCTTTTCTGCTGTCTGGGCCGCCCCCGCCTCTGGCCACGCCAGCCGTGCACAGAACCAGCCTGTGTGATGCCCCTGGTCTGGGAGGTGGGAGGCTCTTATCAGCAAGGCAAGACCCTTCTGCCTCCAACCCACACTGACAGCTCATCAGCTCCACCAAGGACTGGTGGCCGCCCAGGTCATTCTGCACAAGTCAAATTGTCCTTTAACCTTGCCCACAGGACCACCCCAAAGCTCTTTTGTGTCCGAAAGAAGCAGCAAATAAATCCCTCCTCAACAACCCCCCCCCGATGTTCTTCCCCATGTTCTATGGGGGAAGGACCTACGCAGCCGATGTGGGACTCCTGCCCAGCAATCACTGCGGGCTCTGTCCTTGGGGTGACTGCCATCCCTCCCCTTCGTTCAGATCCTTCTACAGTGAATTTGGAAACACAAAGGAATTTAAGAAAAAATAAAAACCCTGTTTGAAGGACTCACTTGGAGCATAATCTTGACGAATTTTCCCCAATTGTTGTCTTTACCCAATTGTTGTCTTTACCCATGTCTTTGCAATTACTTCTTGCGTGACACTGACAAGCCTTTACAGGAAAATTGGCTCCAGGAGAGCGTCTGGCGGTGGCGGGTTTTCTAGGAGCGCCGAACCCAAGAAGCCTTGGGGCTCTGGGTTAGAACTATGAGAATCCCTGTGAAGTCTGGGTGGGGACCGTGGAGGTGGTGGTCCCTGCTGGCCTCATTCCACCCACCCTCATCCTGGAACCTGGGTGGCTGAGCGCCACGAGGGCCTCACTTCCCAGGCCCTCTGGCTGCCTTTGGATTCCAGACTGTTCTGGGCGTTGCTCGGTGCTAGGAAATGTTAGCACCATGGTGGCGAGGGGCTGGGCGGGAGCCGCTCGCATCAGGGGCCTCCGTGGCCAGACCTCCTGAGGGAGCAACGAGGGGAGTGGGCTCCGTCTAGCCAACTGCTTGTCTCTCAGGTTGCCTTTCAAGCTGCCGGGAGGCTCCCCACCTCCCTAGACTCTTTTCAGGTATCGTAGGTGTGCGCTGCCTCCCAGGTTGTTCCTTGAGACTGCGAGATTGCGAGGGCTCCCGAGGGTGTCCCTGCCACACCAAGCCACTGGTCGAGGAGGAGAGGAGGCTGCAGTGTCCCCGCGAGACGCTGGTCCACACTGCACGGACTGGTCACCACCGTGGCAAGTGGAGCGAGAGGGCAGGCTGCGAGGGCTGTGTGGGACCCAGGAGGTCTCTGTCTCCCCCTAGACCTCCTGGTGCCTCAGTTTCCTCTTGTGTCGAATAGACAGCGCCACCTGCACCCCACAGGACTGCTGAGTGAGGGTTGAGCTCACCAACACTTGTGAACACAGTCCCACCAACAGGGGGGCCCCAGTGCCTCCCAGCCCCAGCCTCTCCCGCAGGCCCCGAGGTCTGTGGTTGATCGGGCACCTGTACGGGCTCCCATCAGGAAAGCACTGTTCTCTGCCCTGCCCTGGCTGTGGAAAGGGGACAAGTTGTGCTGGAAGCCGAGGTTGGCAGTCTTCCTCCGTGGACACTCTCTTCAGCAGGGGCTAATTTTGTTCCCTACATGTCAAAATAAGGCAAATTCATATTCCACCCTGAACCCCAAACTTTGCTTTTCCTCCTGTCCTGCCAAAGACCAGTGGTGTCGGTGTCTACCGACCTCGGGGAGCTGGAGACCCCGTGCTCTGCTAAGACCCCTAACACCGTGTGTCCTACCTGTTGCAATGTGCTTGTCAGACGGCAGGACAGGAGGGAGTGCCGCAGGGGAGGAGACCCTGCTCAGCACAGTGGCGGGTGCTGAGGATGAACACATCTGTAAACGCTGAGATGCCGTGGTCCTGTCTACTCAGGGAAGCTGGTTCAGCCCCGGAAGATCGAGGTCACTCCCAGGAGGGAGGAGATTCTTAGCATGTCCAGGTCACTTCCCAGAAAGAATTAAACCCACCCACCCTCTGAGGTGCTCAAAACAAACCGCACCAGCACCGGCTGCTCCGAGGCAGCCCTCTTCCAAATCTCCCAAGCACAGGACTGTAGTCAGGTTGGGCTTGGCCTCAGGGTCCCAGGCCTGTCCTTCACAGGGCCAGGGCCCCGCTGTCCTGAGTCCGCCCACCCCACGAGGCAGCCTCAGTACAGAGGAGGAAGACGTCTGGCCAGTAGTGTTGGGAGGCCCTGACCTGGGATGTAAGCCAGCGAGCCCATCCCTGCTGGTGACTTTTTTGCCCCCTGGCCAGCCCTCGGGTCCTGGGATTGTGCTGGGACCTTGTCTCCAGGGACTTTTCCCACCCTGTCCCCATCAGGATTCCACGGCTTCTACACTGACCATCAATCCCTGATGGCACACATGGACATATCCTTTGATTTTTATAGCCTGGGGGCCCTGCTTGGCTCTGTGCCCTTCTCCCTGAATGCGGGGTCAGCTGGGTAATGAAGGAGCAGCATCTACATTGAGCCCTGCTCCTGCGGCCCACAGGAGGAGACCCAGGCAGACCCAGAAGGAACTCTGACTGTCCCAGATGGTTTAGAGTCTCCTTTCATTCCTAAGTCTGGAGTCACTGCAGCCACAGGACTCAGGACCCAGGTAGAGACATGTTCATCCTTTAGAGAACTGTGCTCATCAGGAGTCAGAACTCCAAGCTTCTCTTTGCTGGAGCCGTCCTGTGGAAGCCAGGTCTCTGCAGCTTACATTTCAGTTTGAGGATACTTGTCAACACTGGCGTCATGACTGATCTTTAGAACAAACGTGGATGGCCCAGCCAAACTGATTCGTGTTGCTTCCCTTCCCGAGTAAGAAACCTTGCTGTCCAGTGAGCAGTTTTCACAAAGATTCGTTTTTATATGAGAAGAAAGTTAACCTCATCTTCATCAGTCCCAGCGTCGCCATGTCTCTCCACCCGCCAGGTCTGGCCACATCTCTTCATCTCAGTGCAGGTCAGTTCCCAGGGGCCCCGTCCTTCCAGATGGTTCCATTTTCAAACCCACCCCATCTATCCATCCAGTGCGTAGCATCACACTACACCAGCCTGGAGATGGCTTGGCTTGCAAGTTTTCCCAATCTGGAGAAAGCTTGTGAGCCAAGCAAAATTTCTAATTCAAACTTTATTATGTAATTACAGTGTGAAACATATTATTTTCTCTTTATTTTCCTCTCTCAGTTAACAGTAAATTTTATTGCCTAAATAAATTACACATGCCAAAATGCACGCCTCGCAGCCTACACACCAATTAAACCTGAAGCTGACACAGTCCGAGCACAATTACATGTAACTGCAAAGTGAAATGGCCATTCATTTCCTCTGCAGTAATAGCCAGTGCCATTAGCTCTACAGTGGCTGTAAGTCCTGGGTGGCAGGGCCCTCGTGGGAGTGATCTATAGGTCCCTCAGAAAGGGTGCTGGCAGCACATTATCTCACCCCCTGGCTCGGCATACTGCACAGTGACCACACAGTGACCCCAGAGAGTCCCCAGGTAGGAGTGTGACCCAAGGAGAGGCAGCTACCTTTATTCTCTCCAGAGAGACCCCAAAGTCATGGATAATCAGCAAGTGGCTGTTCCAGCTGTTGGCTTCTACTTCCTGGGAAAATGCCCCTTCGGCCCTATTGGAGTGCCAGTCTCTGGAGGAAGGACCCATCCTCAACTCAAGCTGTGTCATCTGGGGACCATCACCAGAGTGTTCTGAGGAGGAAAATGGGGGCCACACCCTGCTAACAGATGCCCCGTCCTCCCCTTTGTCTCTCTGAAGATGTCTCCTGGGTACAGAGAATGGACACATCCTGATAGCTCAACAAAGGTCCGGCCTCTTTCCCTGCCCGGTCACCTCATAGGCCCATCTCATGCTCCCTGTCCTCTCCCTGAGGGTCATCACTGGGGGTCAGTGCCTGTGAGGAGAGAATGTCCAGAGCTGGAGGCAAATCGGGGCAGGAAGTGTGGAAAATAGCAGAGGCAGTGCAAAGAGGATGTTCCAACCAGGTGGATCCATGACTCCCAGGCAAATACAAAGGGAATGAATCACCACTCTAACTAATTACGCGATAAGAGACCTGGACAAGAAGCCTCAGAACCACATATTTCCGTGCAGCATAGGAATGGTGAAGAAATTTGAAAACTCCAGTCTGTGCACAGGGCAATACCAGTCGCATCCACTGGACACAGCTAACACCCATTCTGCGGCTCTCTGCTGTCCTCAGGTCCACACCTATCTCTGCAGAGTCAAAAAGGACCAGAGACATGGCAGAGGAGCACACCCCACAGGGTCAGATCAGCCCAGAGGGTCCAGCATTCTACTGCCAGGATTTTCCACCATTTTTTCCACCCATTCGTAGCCTTGAGCATTTCCTTCCGTGAGTAGAAAGAAAGACGGCTAAGAATTTCAAGGAGAAAATTATAATGGGACCACCAGTGAATGTCTCCAAGTCCCACCAGGTCTCTTTAAAAGAGATTTCTAATCATCTGCACTTGAGAGCAATCAAGTGTGTCTGACAAGGCTGTTTTGGGGAGCAGACCCGTGGAGGGCAAGGTCAGGACAGCACCTGCCCCTGCACACACCGCTGTATGGACATTTCTGGCTCCGTGTCCAGGCCCGCGGGACGCTGGGCAGGTGAGCAGCACCTGGATCTGCTTGAGATGCTGCCCACCCACTGGGCACTGCAGGAGAAGGAGCAGCCTCAGCCCCTCCCACTGTTCCCCTTTGTGGGCAGGAAGCCCCCCAAGGCCTGACTGCAGGACTCATTCACCAAAAGGCTGTGGGAACCACCTCTATCCCCACAGCTCCCACTGTCTGAGCTCCGAAATCTGATTACAGCCAATAATTAACCTTTAAATATGTGATTAAAACTAAATGCATACTAATTTCTTCCTTTAATAGCCCATTTAAACTTACTGCAAGCTACTCATATGCAAAGTATCTGTAAAAGGTCTCAATATTGGTTCTAGTGAACTAGTGTGATATCTATTCCGTGTTATACTATTAAAGAAAAGTGTGATATGAGTGAGCCTCTTCACACAAGAGATGCCACATGAGGCTGTGTGTATGTGGCTACCTTCCCAATGCTACACACCAACAGGTGTGACTTGCAAACACGTCCCTCATAGTGACCCAGCGAGCCCTTGTACCAATTCTGAGGGTTCATTAAGACCCCTCCTGGAAAAACCCTGTGATGTCACCCATGGGGGACCAGACTGTGGGCCTGGCCATGTGATGTGCTTCAGCCAATGGAACCTGAGCAAGTCCAACTGGAAAGTCTGCGAGCTACTGCAAGTTTCTACTCTGTCTCCAATCACGAGGATGTTTTCATGAATCCAGTAATGATTCCAGACACGAACCCACATATGAATCCATATGTGAAAATATCCTCATGCCATTAAGTAAAACGAGCCTGACTGAGAGGAAACCACATGAAAGGGAGCCAGCAAGCAAGGGCACAATGAGGGCCCCTCACAGCGCCACCCCTGAGGGAGGGACTACACCCTGCCCGGCCAGAGGAGTTAGCGACAGGAGATTTGAAGGTCATGGCTTGAAATCCCACAAATTTGATGAAAGTCATGAATATTAACATTCAAGAAGCTCAACAAATTCTAACTGGGATGAACTCAAAGCCATCCATCCCAAGACACATGAAAGAGAAAAACTTGAATTATGAACAAATTCACAGCTGAAGTATAATTTTGGCTCCTGGCCCTCGAACAATGTTCCCTGTGACGGAGCAACAGTGTCATCACGGACCTAGGGCCTCTCTACACACTAGTCTACACAGCAAGGAAAGCACACAGCACAGTGGCCGCATTAAACCACCCTTTACATGAGAAAATACCTTCGTAACCATATGCTACCTGTCTCTCCTGCTGCTACCCACCAGCAAGTCGAAAATCACTGGGGAACTCTGTCTAGTAAATGTAATTTAATAAAAACATTAGATTGTTCATCTAATAACAGAAAGCAAAAATTATTTACTAGAAAAGTGTGCAACTGCTAACTAATGCCTTCATATATAATTATTTCTCTTTAATTTTTAGGTATTTTACTGCCCTTTTAACACTATGAAACCGTGTGTCTGTCGCATACAAATGGAAACAGTTTAGGAACACGGACGTGAGACTCCTGGCCACATCCCTGGTCCCAAGGAGCCCAGCTGGCCGTGTGGGCCCCTCCCTGCAGACCTCTCCCCGCCACC
>PVJI01001833.1:92815-164479 GCA_004026765.1 Micronycteris hirsuta
GAGGGAGGGATAGCCTTCAGAAGAAGCAAGGTGTCACCTGTCACCCCCCCTTCAAGTCACCACAGCCTCTGGAATGTGCCAGATGGCTGCTGAGTGCCACTCACCCCCCACGCCCACTGTGGACACCCCCCAGCGCATGCCTATGAGGTCAGGCACTGCTCTGGCCAGCTGACGTGCGTCATCTGGCAGCCGCTGGCTCACATCCTGGAGCAGGGCCCATGGTGGGGGATGGGGGACCTCCAAATACCACAGTGGCAGAGGTCAGACATGACAGGGAGAGGTGAGGAAAGGTTACTGCACTGACACTTCCCTGGCCTCCCAGCTGTCACTGCCAGCATGTCTGCGTCCCAGGGTAACCCAGGAAAGAAATGCAGGTCCAGACGGACCCAGCTTCCCTGCACAACTCGGAGCTTCCAGGGAATGTCACATCATACCCCACACATAGCCCCAGCAAGTCCCAGGAAGACCATGGTGCTACAAACCCAGGCCACAGGAAATGTGGGCAGTGTGAGCGTGTGTGTGCAGGTATGTGGGTGCCCTATGTGCAGGTGCAAGTGCATGGTGGGAGGCAGCTCTGCAAGGTGCCGTGAGGCAAGTCTTTGTAAGTGCATGAAACACCTTGGGATGTGGGTAACCCCACCCTGTCCATCCACTTCACCAACACGGAGTGTGGTGTCCGGGCTCTCATGGCGCGCTGGCCCACATTCACAATAATGTGGGTCTGTATGCTTCGTGGGCAACACAGTGACCCCCAGCACCACACAGACTGGGGACTCGCGTCCTCTTCACCTTGGGAGGAATCGGAGGCCCAAGGGTCATTTAAGCAGCAGAGCCAGGACCGGGGGAGGGGAGAGAAGAGAAGGGGACAGGAGAGGGGAAGAGAGGAGGGAAGAGAAGGACAAACATTCACATGCACACACCCTCAGATTCCCACATATGTGCACACATTCACGGTACACGCACTCATGTGCATGCACTCCGCTGGAGTCAGTGCTGGCCAACGCCTGCTGAACGGGATGTCCCAGCTCACACGCTTTGCCACCCTGAGAAAACCATCTTTTATAAAAGCAATTTTTGTTCATAAACTAACAAGAGCACTGTCTGCTTTTCACAGACCTGCCCCCTTTGCCCTCGAGCCTCATCTTCTGGAATTGGCTGGAAACTGGCCCTCCAACCCCACCCTGCAGGATGCAGGACAGAGCACTCAGACCTCTGCAGACAAGGGTCAGCAACGCCTGCCCTTCAGAGCTGAGCAGTCCTGGTTGTGAGTGTGTGAGTGAGTGTGGGAGAGTGTACGTGTGTGAGGGATGGTATGCATATGTGAGTGCATGACCATGTGTGTACATGTGTGAGAGTGACTGTGTGCACACACATGCATGCATACTGTGGGCACTGAGCACTGGGCCCTCAGCTCTTGCCTGCTGGAATTTCCTCAGAGCCAGCAGGGAGAGTGTCCTCACAAGATTACAGATATGTAATCACACACATGCTACCTTGTGCAGAGAATCATGTCCATGTAATTGACATGTGTTGTAATGTAGGTCATCAGCAATGTAACCATGTGCACATGGCTGTGTGTGTGGCTACCTGCTTGTCATGGTACGTGTGTGACCATGTGTACATGGCTGCTCCATATAAACACATACACATGACTGCGTGGGTCACTGTGAGCAGCCATTGATATAATGTCATCACGTGCTAGTGGCCATGCAATGTAATTATACACATGGACGCACGAATACGGCACACATACCACTTTGCTCTATTCTGTGTGGTACACAGGAGTCCCAGCTCCCACACGCACTGAGGGGAGAGGGGTCAAACAGGTTGTGAACACAGGGAGGGCCGTGGGGTTACCTTAGCATCTCTGCGGCCCGCTCAGGTCAGCACACCACACCAAGTATAACGAATCAACAGAGAGCAAAATGAAAGAAAAAGCCTCAGACTCACCAGAACGTGCCTCTTCTTTTTGAACACCTGACCAAGCCCAGATGGCTGCACCCAGGGGCCCCCCAAAGGTGGACTGATAGGTCCGCTGTCCCTGAGCCACAGGGACACTGGCACAGCTCTGACTCCCTGACACCACAGAGCACCGTGCTGTGGTACAGTCTGCGTGTGTCCCTATGGAGCAGAGAGTCCACAGCACAGACCGCTACTGCTCTCTGGCACGGGTTGTCCCCAAGTCGTTGGCTCCTCAACCCACAGCCCCTCAGGCCTCGGCTCAGAGTGTTTTAACAGACAGGCCCTCCCTGAGACCGAAACCCAAGAAATCATCAACCAGTCGGCGAGCGGCACTGGAAATGCCACCCTTCGTATCAGCTGCAGCCCATGTTTCATCATGTGGATTTGAACAGACAGAGGTTAAGCCAATGAAATGTTTATTCAAAAGGAAACTGGGGAAAGACAGCTCAGAAGCAGCTCCTGCCTCGGCAGAGGGTTGGAGACTCCCCTTCCTGACCAATCCCCAGACTCTGCAGTGTGGGCTCCGGCCTCATGGTGTGGACCATCAGCTGAGTCATTTTCCTCTGAGTCACTGAGAATGACAAGACCCATCTGAACGGCATCAGCCAGTGCACAGAGCAGTAACTGGACCTGTCCAAGCTGGGAATACCCATGCACACCACTGCACTCCCCACACTTGGGGACAATGCCCACTTCCCCCTTACACAAGTATCCTGCGGCCAGGACCCTGAGTCACACGCACGTCCCACCTTGGGCCAAATTAAGCAGAGAGAGGCCTTCATGAGCACAGTGAAGAGCGAGGGATGGGCCAGCTAAGGAGCAGGAAAACCCTGGGAAGTACTGGAGGGATTTGGCCGTGCATCTTCCCAAAGCCTTCCTGTATTTCACAAATGGCAATTCCGAATGTTAAGTTTGGGGATGGCCTTCAGCCTTATACCTGCATCCATCACTCAGCTCCCTGTCAGGGAACAAACCCCACAAAGGAGACCCTTCATCACAGACCAGAGCGGGCCAGGTCTGCATTCCTCAAGCACCCGGGACTTTTGATGGGCGTGTTTCTGTTGGTTCAGTCAATGACCTTAAAGCTGTGTGCTTTAGAACTGACTGCAAAAAGCTAGCATGGGAAAGAGAGATTGTGTATGTATGGAAAGTAGGATAATTATTAATAACCTAGAGCAATGCCACCATTCCACCAAGGACCCTCTTACCAGGGTAGTTGTCTTCTTTGAGCTTAGAAAACCATCCTACTGCTTTTCAGGGAACAGTGACATAAAGCAAATAGCACCCAAAAATGGGGATGGGGGACATTCCCTGTTGCTTATTTGTTTCCTAAATTTCCAGAACGTGTTCAGAACTGGCATAGCACCTTGGCAACGACAGGGGCGCTGAGTGGGTGAAGGCGTGCGGGGCACCAGCACCAGCACCTTTCAGGGTTCTGACCACACGTGTGCGTGGGCTCCAGAGCAAGACATGGGACGTTTGTGCACCTGCACCCACAGCTGCTGATGGCGTTTCAGGAGCTTTGATGCCTCCTGAAAAAGACAGTGCCGTCTTACTGCATCCATAAGTAGGAACCCCAAAGCCACTTTGTCGGGGGGAGAAGGAGCAAGAGAAAGTCACTAAAGGGGCCAGAGAAAGTTCCCAGAGGCCAACCATTTCCATTCAGCTGTCCTAATGTCTTGTTCTCTACTGAGACATCACTACAAAAGCAAGGACTGGCCCGGCTGGCGTATCTCAGTGGATTGAGCGCGGGCTGGGAACCAGAGGGTCCTGGTTTGATTCCCAGCCGGAGCACATGCCTGGGTTGCGGGCCAGGTCCCCAGTGAGGGCCATGTGAGAGGCAACCATACATTGCTCTTTCTCTCTCCCTTCTCCTCTCTCTAAAAATAAATAAATAAAAATCTTAAAAAAAAAAAAAAGATCTTATTAAAAAAAAAAAGCAAGGACTGACAGGGAAAAGGGGCAAACACAAAATGCCACTTTAAGGGCACAGGGCACTGAACTGTCCTGTGCAGCCTTCAGGGGAAAGAAGTAAAGCATCTCAGATTGAACTGCACACTAGCTCATTTCTGGGTGTCCATGGCTGGCCACACCGGCCTACCTCTGACTGGTCAGCGTTGGGGTCTATTTTTCTCACTCGTTCACTTCCTCCACATCATAACAGAAACTACAGTTGTTGTTTTTTTTTTAATTTACCAATGTTCTTACCCTCGTTAAGGATTCGTGCCATGGACCACACCATTTCAGGGCTTGGCTGACACAATGGCTCCTGCGTGCAAATCGCAAACACATTTCTTGGTTCAGTGAAATTCCACTGTTTTTTAAGCAGAGTTTATAGGATGTAATTTAAAGATTTATGCTCGTTAAAAACATTTCTCCCCTCAGTTGCCTATCTGAGTATTACATTTTTTATTAGTTTGATAAGTTTTTAAGCTAGAGTGGAATTTATAATCTAGAAAATTTCTCTTTAAAAGATTGTAAATCATAACTCTTCAACCCCAAAATACTGTTTTCACTTGGGGAACACATATGGAAGATATGCATAATAAAACGCGCCTTATAAAATATTGCCAAGGCACCTTTATAATGATACAAAGACGAGTTCTAAACCCAATCAATAACCTAAGTCATTTTTATTAAGTGGTATTCAAGAATTAATTGTGCCACACAAGTGTAAGTTGCTTAATAAAATACGATGCATTTTAGGTGCTTCCAAAGCCCCTTGAATTCTAGGCAGGAGGAAGCTTTCCCCACAACTGGCAGCCCCCTGAGTGCACAGTAAGTGTGAACGTGGCCACGTGGAAAATCTCGTGCATAGAAGTCACTTTCGAAAACCACTCTTTAAAGCTGTCCCATTGCACTGAATTGTCGTCTCTCAACTGTGAAATCAGTTACAAGAACTTAGAAAGCCATGGCTGGGAAAGACTTGCCTTCTGATTCTCCTGTACCCATCAAAGGAAACCAGCACCTGATGTTTCTGGGACTGGGACGTGTTCGGGTTGCACGTGGTAGGAATAAAAGGAGATTACTCTGAACTCTTTCTAGCACAGGAGGCTGTTTACTTACAAATGAATGCAGAATTCACAGAAGGTGAGCTGTGTCTCTATTTTTAAATACAGAAGTGGCATCTGCTCTCTCAATATTGTTGGTGTTGCCAGATTTGATTAAAGCCAAGGAGAAGCCTGTTTGTGGACTGC
The DNA here is from genome assembly GCA_004026765.1 of Micronycteris hirsuta. Taxonomy (NCBI): domain Eukaryota; kingdom Metazoa; phylum Chordata; class Mammalia; order Chiroptera; family Phyllostomidae; genus Micronycteris; species Micronycteris hirsuta. Next base: position 97,975 of record PVJI01001833.1, read on the forward strand.
CCTGCAACGTGGCTCCCTATCTCCGTTGTTATTTGGGATGTCACATCCACAAAAACAACCGCCCTGCTTCTGTTCCCTGCCACCCTCCTTCCAGCCACTGCCTGCCACAGGCCTGCTCAGTGTGTGGCTGCGTCACTGCTCAGAGCTCCTTTCAGAGGCAAATTCATGCAGGCACTCATGCATGCCCTGCAGCGTGTCTGGGTGTCTGGGAGCCTCGGTGGTGCTGACAGCGCGCTGACAGCAGTCAGGCCCCATTGGGCTGTCTTTTGGGGGCCCTGCCTGCTCCCCACCCAGCAACCCCTTTGTGCCCTCAGGATGACAACACTCCCGTTGCAGCCTCTCCAAGGGTCAGCCAGATAACCCGCAGCAAGAGGGCTTATCTTTGTCCTTCCTCCCCTGCTGTCCCCTGAGAAGGGACAGATCCCAGAGGGCTCACAAAGGAGAGCCGAGAAAGCCGGGGCGAGGAGGGGCCCACATCTGAGCCAGGGTGCCAGCAGCCTCAGGCCAGTGTCCACGGATCCTGCGTCCCCATGGAGCCTGTGGCCTGGCCTCCTCCTTCACACCCCGGGCCATCATATCATGAACTCTCACTTCACACTGGCCTTGGATCTGGCAGGATGACAAGCACTGGAGGTGACTTCCCTGGAAATGGCAAACAAGCTGCTCAAGGGACCTCAGTCTCCCGCAGGGGTGAGGAAACCCCAGAGGGAGCAGCCCCCCACCCAGCCCCACAGCCTGCGAGGCTCCCAGGCTGCGCCTGTGCAGGACACTGACCCTCCACAGCACAGGGCTTTGCCTGGTCTGCCAGGGGCAGGGACCCTCCCGGGGCAGCAGGTAGCATCAGGGCCTCACGTGTCTGGCAGAGACTGGAGCATGTGCTCACCTGGTAATAGGTCACCAGGTGACTGACAGGACCCTCAGTTCTTGTGTGTGACCTATGACCTCCAGGAGAACTCACAGTGACTTGTGGCTACTGGGGAGCTTGAGGGACACAGAGGGAAGGAGTTGCCTTTACCCCTCATTTCCATGACAGCCTCAGTGCCCCCTCTGCCCATGAAGAGGACCCTGTACTAGATTTCACAACCCAGGGGGCTTCAAACTACAGAAATATGTCCTCTCACAGTTCTGGGGACCGGGAGTCCAAGATAAGATGTAAGCGGGGTTGGTTTCTTCTGGAGGCTCTGGGGGAGGATCTCACCCAGGCCTCTCCCAGTACCCCGTGGCTCCAGCATCTTTGGTGATTCTTGTTTGTGGCCCACACACTCCAATCTCTGCCTCTGTCTCCACGTGTCTTCTCCCTGTGTCTTCATATGGCTTCTCCCTGCATGTCCCTGTGTCCAAATTTCCCTCTATAAGGACAGTGGTCACATTGGCTTTAGCGCTCACCCTAGTCCACTAGAGCCTCATTCTAACTTGATTACATACGCAAAGACTCCACCTCCAAATGAGGCCAAATTCACAGGCCCCACATGGACACGAATCTGGTGGGGGGTGGGGCACTCTTTAACCCAGTCCAGGCCCCAACCAACTTGTCTGAAGTCCTGATAAGCCCCTGACATCCTGACCTCTGCCCACCTTCAGGTCTCAGACCCTCCACTCGAACCCCACCATGGGCCCCACTCCTGCCCTCTCCCTGGGCCTCAGCAAGGGTGGGTGCCCATCACCACCTGACATGTGGAGCGGGGTGGTCCTCGAGCTTCAGTGGGAACGTAATCTGGAGCCGCTGTGCAATGGGGACCTGACATTGGGAACCCTCTCAGGGTCTATGTACTCCATTCCAGGTGGCCCTCGAAGTGCTCAGCACACCCACACCAGGGCTGGCACCACGTCTGTGTCTCAGCTCGGGGCACCGCACTCTCTCGTGGGCCAGCCCTGCCCTCTGGCTTCCCATCAAGGAACACGTTCCCGCCTTATTGGCCCCACAGAGGAAACTACTCAGGCTCTCCCATGAGACTTTTGTCCCCAGCACACATGGCCAGCCTCTCCACAGGCCCTCACCTACCCAGGGCCAGTGACCTGCAAGAAGACAGAGGTATCAGGTGCCTATCAGTGGGATTCTGTGTGAGTTCTGTGTGAGTCAGTTTCAGTGGCAGAGAAAATATCAGGCAAGGACAATGGTCCACCAAGAAACTAAGGAGACGTCTTGTTGCCACATTAGAGAGAGTAAAGACAACCATGTACTAATTAAATAGAAGACTAAACAGGACAAACCTTTTGAACAGGAGACATAACATTTAAGCGTAAAATCAACATGGCGGGGGAAAGGTCGCAGAAGATCAAGTGAGGCCTCACAGCTGAGCTTCTCCATTTTCTTATGGATCAATATCACATGTTTTCCAAGCTAAAATGCAACCGCAGAGTTATTGCTGACCTTTCTCTCACCCTTCCACTGTGAATACAATCACAGCAAAAGAACAAATGACTTTATAAGCCACAGAATTTTTCTGATCCAAACCCCCAGGTGAGCTGAAATCTTCCTCAAAATCTAGTCTACTGGAAAATAGAAAGAATGAGCTTCTACTCTAATCAGGCACTGGAGAACCCTGTCTCCGTGAAAAATAAATCACCCATCCAAGATGGTTGTCATCACTGCCAGTGGCATGGGTAGGGCTGCTGTGCCAACCTTCCTAAAAGCAAACCGTGTGGTTCTGTGAAGCCAGCTGCTCTCACACACGCAAGGGTCACGTGTGAGATCGATGCCTTTGTGAGCCAACCTGCAGTTACCACAGGGATCTGATGACACTTTCTTCACCTGAGGAATTATTTAGGTCACTGTCCAAATCACTTCTTATGAACCTAGAGGAAGTGCCTCATGGAGTGGAAAACCCAACGGTTTCTTTAAGAAAGCCACATTCAGGATGGGGCTGTTGCCCCAGGCTCCATGGGAGAGAATCCAAACCAAACTGGTTTAGACTCAGACAAATTTCATTTCAAAATCTTGAAGGTGGACTTTCACGGTTCCCGTGCAATAGGAACTCCAGGACCCAGTGGGCTGCAGGCCCCCGTTTCAGAGCCTCCTCATTGCACTGAATATTTGCACGTATAGGTGTTATAGGTGCCGGGTCCTGGGTCTCCCAACTCAGAGTGGACGGAGGGGCGCTCAGTTTCCACGTGGCCTGTCCCCAAAGTTTCCCTGGCAAAAATGACAGAAACTAATTTTAATATGCTTTTGAATTCACGGTAAAATAAAAATAATTTCCCTAATATTAAAAAGACATGCATTTGCTTTAGATCTTATGAGTGACAACAGTTGACCTAAAGTAGAAACTCTGTGGCCATGTTATAGGGAAGCTCTCCTGGACGTGAGTGGTCGGCTCAGCACAGTCCACAGTCCACGTCTGACTCACGGAAACTGAAGAGCATGCCAGTGCAGGGCTGTGCGGTGGTTACTACGCACTGGGTATTATATTCGTTTGAGTGGCAAATTACCTCGATTCTGAGTCTTGCTAACAAAGAGACTGTTTCCCATTTTGAAGTGATCCATATCATATTCTTAGGGAAGGCGAATTAATTTTTTATACTATATTTATTTGGTTGTCCTTCAAACAGAGTTCCAGTGGTGACTGATCTTAAATAATTTTTTAAAGTACATGCATGTGGGCATAACTTGCCAAGTAGATGTGCCTGTTCATTGGATTTATCTTCTCTTTTATTTATACTTCGAAATTGAAGACTGTGTTAAAAGGGACATTTTCCTAATTAAAATGACTTAAATGTACTGATTGCAGAGCACTGGAAGACTGCGACCAAGCCCCTGGCGTGTTGGATCCCCCCACAGAAACATGAGTGACTGCGCAGCACATGGGGCAGCAGACAGTTCCGTGGGGCGGGAGGCAAGCCTCCGGCCAGGTCTGGAGAAGCGAAGGGCGACCGGAAGCAGGTCTCGGGGTGAGTCAGTCTCCGCCAGAACCCCCATGTCTGGGAGGGCAGGGCAGTTCAGGGCTGCAGGAGAAGGTCGGACAGGTGCTCAAATGCAGGGGCCTGGGGCCACCAGGACCCTGAGCTCCCTCAGGCACTCTTCCTCCCCGCCTTCTCCTGCAGCTTACCAGGAACATCCGAACGGGGTCTGTGAAAATCCAGGCCAGGTGGGGAGAAGAGAGCTGCCTCCCAGATCTCTGCACAGTAGATGGGTGCCAGGGTGGCTGCCTGCTCATCTGGGTCCCGTGGGTGACTTTGAAAGGGCACTCCTTGCTCTCAGGGATCAGAGCCCTCAGGCCCATATACTGGTGGGCAGAGAGCCCGTACCAGGCCAGAATCCCATGAGCCAGAGCAAGCAGCACAACCAAATACCTTGGCCCCTCCTGAGTCTCTGTGAACCTGCGGCCTGGGCCCCAGTCTCTCTGTGGGAAAGTGATATGCAGGCCGTGAGCCAGGCTGCGAGGGAGAGGTACCTACTACCCCTGAGTGTCCAGCCCTCTGAAAAAGCAGGACAACAAACAAGAGACATGGGTCCACAGAATAACAGCTCGAGGTGACTGTGTTCCAGTGGAGTGTGCAGGACAGGGTGGCCCGGCGAGGGAGGGGCGGTCACCAATGTTTGTTGGGATGGGGTTTGGGTAGCCAGTGACTTCATTAAATCCGTATTATTAGTGCAAACTCCGAGGTTCAGCAGAACCAGTAACTCCCTCTAAGGCAAAGGAAATAATTGGGAAATTGTAATTCATTTGTGTGTGGTTTTTAATGACAAAAAAATATTCTGCAGAGTTTGCCATCTTCAAACTTGGAAGCTAATTTCACCCACTGGTTAAAGAAAAAAAAACATATAAATAAAAGGGAAAACTTTAAATATGATGTTTCTTGTTTTCAATCCAAAATAAGATTGAATGCTAAAAATTCAAATTATGAAAAGACATACACCACAATTTCTCTGGCATAGCATTTTATTTATATACAATTGGGATTTAGATGGTATTTTTGTTAAAGCCAAAAAAATCTACTTCAGTATTTATATTTTTTAACCCTAAAATCCAGGTGGAAACTAACTGACCTATTTACAAATTAATGGTCTCATGAAGAATTACATTTACCAAGAAAATGTGCCAGAAAGGATAAAGACCTGGTATATCATGGTTTTTCTTCTTTCAAGCAAAAAAAAAGAGAGAGAGAGAGAAAATATTTCGTATGAAAGATGACAGTTGGGTATGTAGCGCCTGACCCTTTGTGAGGGTCATTTACTTGGGTGACACATTCCTGGCCTTTAGGACACAGGCAGGACCTCGTGTGGCTACCGTTCCAGTGGGACCGAGGCCATCAGGGCACGCAGGGACCACGCAGCATCGCCAGTACTACCGTCCCTCGCAGCAGCCACACAGCATCGGACCTTTATTCGCAGTCACGGGGACATCAAAGCAATGCTGCACTGGACACACTCGTTCAAACACAGTTGACCTCCCGCCGGCCTTCCACAGAGCGGGCACATCAGGGTTTGAAGAAAGAAAAAATAATTACACACAAAAATGTGATTCAGAGAACGTCTGTATTTTTAAGATGTGACATTTCACCTCGGTCTTTATAGACGAGGAGACTTGGTGACACATGGGGGACCTGCTGCGACGCTGGAGAGCATGCCGCACCATCTGCGCCAGTGGGCCCGCCGCGCACACTGCAGCTGGGCGGGCAGCAGCCAGGCTCCTTCTGTCTGGGGAAGCCGGAGGAGGCTGAAGGAGGTGGAGGAGGTGGACCTCCCATTTCCCTCCCTTTTCCCCGTGATCCGGTCCCATTTCCCTCCCTTTTCCCCGTGATCCGGTCTGCGAATAATCTCTCCTGTTGGATAAAGAAGCTCATGAGTGGTTTAAAGTCCCATCTGCCAATCTTCCCCCAGATTCCAGTGCAGGGTCTCACTCTCCAGCCACGCCAGACCCGGTGCTGTTCCCACTGCCCCACTGAGCTGCCTCGTTCCCAGTCAGCAGGGTCTGCGGACGCTGAGTGCCTGGGTGCCTTGTGCTTATCCACAAACCCAAGCACCTGCCTGGCTGGATTTACCTTCCTCTCTTGATAACATTATAGAATCTGGGAAAACAGCTCCTGTGCCCTCATTTTTAATGATATAATGAAATCTCATTTTTAATTACCTGAACAAAAAGGTTTCAAGTCCATCAGATTGCCTCTCAGGGCCTGCAGAGGTATTAACGGGCTCCAGAACCAATTACCTACATTTCCTTTTTACTTATTGCAAATGTGACCTTTTGTTAGAATTTGATTGCGCGTTTCCTGCTGTGAGTGGGTAACCACCGGCCTCTCGGGCAGGCTCCCCTCATGTCAGGATGGCTGTTCATTTTAATTCCCTCTGATGGCTGGAGGACAAGTGAGTGTCTGGGACCCGGCGCCATAATGAGAGGAACCAGGGCTGCGTGGCCCTTCCAGTGACAGACCCAAACATCCACGACGCGGACGGGAGAAAATCATCTGCCTGGAGGAAAGCAAGACCGCGTTCCGCGTGTGGTGTGAGACCATGGCAACTGTAAAGATACGGCTAGGGCTGGGGCAGGAGCTGTGGGTGATGGACGGAAGGGAATCAGCCTGTGGGGGAGGGGCGGCTGCCTGAGAGGCTCATGGCAGTGGGTGCCCGAGACACAAGAGTCCAGATGGAGCCAGAGGGGTTGTGCTAGCCCTAGGAATGGAGGATCCCCCAAAGGGGCATGCAGTGTGTCACCTTCCTGCCTAGAGCCATTTCCTCAATGTGCTAAGGTTCCTGGGTACTTGGCCCTGGGTTCGTGGGCCATCCTAGCTGCTCCCACCCGCCTCTCTTACTCCCAAGTGCATATGGCTGGGGGCAGGGGCTCATTGGGGAGGTCATGAGGGGAGGATTTAGGGGCACCCCGGGTTGGGAGCAGCTCCTTAGGGAGAATACTGGAAACTGAAGACCAGGAAGGATGGCAGGGCCCAGTGAGCCATGCTTCCTGAATCTGTAAAACAACAGCCTGGTCCAGGGCAAGATCAGCCAGACCAGCAAGGATGGGCAGGCCAGCCCCAGGGCAGGGTGGTGGGCAAGGGCCTTCAAGAGACAGAGAGCAGTGACTCCAAGCCAAGGGAGTACTCATCACCAGCTGTAGTCCTGGACCAGCCTGCCTATAGCGACTTAGGGAGCCCCCTGGTGCCACAATGTCCTCAGATGGCAGAGCAGAAAATGGGAAAAGGTGACCCGACTGGGACCCAGACTCTGACCTTGGGCCGGGGGCCACTGGGGACTCGTGACCCCCGAGAGGCTAGGACGAGCTGGCTGTAGCTGCTGGGGCTCCCTGTGTTGTCGCCTCCCTTGGTTAAAGGGAAAGGCCAGGGCTTCCGGGCTGCCCCTCCCACCAGCTTCCTCCAGCTGTCGGAGGACAGAGGAGGAGCCGTGGACTCCTGGAGTCTGAAGGGAGACTTGGCTGTGTGCCAGGAGTCCCAAAGAGCCCAGGGCCCCAGGCCCCTCAGAGTGTATGGATTTCCCCATATTAGATGGGCCCAGGTGTTGGCACCTTCCCAAGCTCTAGTCTGAAGGCAGACTCGGGAGAGCCTCCTGGCTCGGCTCTGAGATGTCTTCTGAGCCTCTGGCTCCAACCTGAGCAGGACGATCTGAAGGCTCATGGGACGTGGAGCTGATCCGCATTAGGGGGATGTGGACCAATTAACGTAACCAGAACAAGTGACACAAATTGAGCTCGGTTTTGCTCTTATATATTTTAAGAATTTGCAGTCAGAGGTTTTTTTTAGTATGGTATTTTTTGTAACAGAAATGACTGATTTTGTGATTCAGACAGCAAAGTTTGGTTACAGACAAGCCCCTCAGAGCAACAGGTGCCTTGGAAAAAAGCAGAGACCAACTTCCTTGTCCCAGGTCACATCCAGGCCGAAGTTCCTGCTGGTTCCAGGACAGGAACATTTCAGTCTACTTCACGACATGACTCTTCCAGAGACTCCTGGCAGGAATAAACTGTCAGAACAGAAGCATGGGGACATCAGCTGGGCAGCTGGTCCCTAACCCGTGCTGATGGAGACACAAACCCATAAGAGGAAGTGACTCCGTTGGCCAGGAGACCCAAGAGGCCCCAAGCGCCCAAGAGATGGGCTGTCAGTGCCCAGAGAAGGTGACCTAGGTATAGTCAGTCCCCAGTCAGCAGAAGGAAAGGCAAGGCCCATGCATGGGGGCTGTGAGCCACTCCTTAACCCTCAGGCTATTTCCTAAGGAAGTTCAAGGTTAGGCACCTTGGAAGAGAATCCTCATAGAAGACCGCTGGGCCACAGCTGCAGGCCCAGGGGCTTCCTGGGAGAGGAGGCGAAGGGCAAGCACAGGCAGATCACAGGAGCTCCAGGACAGAGGACTGGGCTGGAGGGCAGCAGAGAGAAAGGAGCATGGAATGAGCCCCAAAGAGAGTCTCCCCTCTGCAGCGTTTTCTAGAACCACATGCCTCAATCTGTGCTTCAGAACAGCTGACCCTAACCAGTACCCCAACTCCACACCTGCTTGCCTTGTACCCCTGCCAGGGCCCTCTTCGCCTTCCTGAGGGAGCCTTGAGGACCACGGCCATGGAAAGATTAGAGAGAGATGCATTTTCAGAATTTGCAGCTGGACTGGCAGTGAATTTTACCCAGAACACCCTCTCCGTGGAAGTTTCCTGGGGAGTCCCTGGACTTGCAGGCCTCAGCGGCATCATCTCCTGGTAGACAACACACGGGAGGTACCTGCTGATGCGGCAAAGTTTGGGAATCATCCCACTCGTGGTCGGGGAGCCATCAGGGCACATGATGGCCATTCCAACGGCCAAACAAGCTCCGTTCATTAACAAGCTGCCATAACTCACACGGAGCGTGCAGAGGGCATGCAAAGGAACTCGGCCCACCAACAGTTTATAATACAACTAAATTAAAGGAGCGTCAACACCATCATTGCCGCGAACCCGCACCTCCCGCAGTCTGGGGGAGAGGCAGGGAGTGATGGAAATGCAGCCCCATGGCCCATAGCCTGCCATTCACACTGAAATAAAGGGCCTCTGGAGAAGATGAAGATAGGGAGATAGGAGCACTGTGTTTGCATGATGACTGTGTTGCAAAGTTAACTGTTTCCAAAGTAAGCAGATGTGAAGAGGTGGCCCTTGAGGGTGACGGCAGGGAGCTGTCCCCTGGAACGGAGAAGGGCAGTGTCCTAGGAGCCGAGAGTCCTGAGCGGGAGAGGCCTGCGGAGAGATGGCCCACACTGCTTTCATCGAATGCCACGATCCTGCCTTTGCTTGGCACGGCCCACCCTGTGCTGCCTCCAGGTCTCTCAGCTCTGGCCACAAGCTTTCAGAGGGGCCTCAGGAGGGGAAAGCAGCAGAGGTGTCTGCACACCAAGAGATGGGACTGTACTCTGAAAGCCATCAGCAATGGGCGGAAGTTGGGGGCAGGAGGTCCCACCTGCTCACTTCGATCCCTCATGCTGTCCTAGGGAGAGCCCCACACACTCGGGTCCCAGACCAGGCCAGATATTGGGATGGGGGAGCAGCTGTGTCCAATCAGATCTCGGCCCCTCCCCCATCCTGCACCCAATAGGGTGAGGCCACCCTGGACACTCTGGCCAGTGCTTTCCTACTGGAGGGTCGGGAGGGAGAATTGGCATTTCCCACACTCCCTGCCAATAGGGCATTGCTTCCTCCAGGCTGCAGCTTCCCCCAGACAGGCTCAGGCTGGTGGATGGGCCTGGGCCGAGCATGTCCCTCCTCCCTATCTTGTTTCTCAGCCCTCCTGTCACCTGTGTGGTCAGTTCCTCACCTTGACTTTCTCCCTTTGGAATCTCAGGGTGGGTTTTCACTGGACCCTGATAAGAGCACCATCTAAGAGTACAGCACTCGAGGCTTGGCCTCCTGCAGTCAACCACGTGGCTAACCTGCCGATGAAGGAGGGGAACTTGAATGAGGAGAGAAACTAATCAGGAGAGACTGAGGCAGGCCGGCTGGCCTCAGGAGACTGAGACCACCCTGGATTACCCAACAGCCAGCTGGGCACCCCAGACCCAGCTGTGGCGGGGAGGACGGTCCACTGAGCCCAGCCAATTGCTACCTGAACACTAATAAGCAAATTAGACTCATGCCTCCCAAAATACTGAGGTTGGGTGTGTGCTGTGAAGTATGATGGCAGGGACTGATAACTGGCACACCATTTCAGGGGATTCTGTCCTCAGCAGGAGGAGATGCTGGCTCAGCTCACACTGCAGCACAGAAGGAGGGGCTGCCCAGGGTGAGGAAGGAACGGAACAGCAGCACACAGCGGCGGAAAACTGCAGGCCCCACACGGAAGTTGGCCCCAGGTAAGTCTTACCTTGCACTTCAACTGCTCTTCCTTTACTAAATTTTGCATATGTATTGTTATACAAATGCGAATATTGGCCACAGTAAGTATAGTGTTCCCACATCAAGCCGAATATCTCAGAACGTTATACCAGACGCAAGAAATCACAGCTAAAATGCATATGGGAAAATAAATAATAAGCTTCATTACAAGAACGCATTGCTAAGTGTTAACCGAACAACCACCACGATGGCGGAACGAATGGAACCTTGGCAGCGGCAGCGGCTGCCAGCACAGCGCTCTCCTCTGGTTTGGGGCTGGGCAGTGAGCAGAGACGCCCTCTTTGTTTCTGTCGCAGACGACAGCCTTATCAACGTGCTGCATGGTCTGTTTTTAAAGAGCTCCATGGAGTAAAGAGGCATTTGCTACTAAACACAGCGAAGTCCCACCATCGCCCTGAGTCCAGAGGACAGACTGACGTTCTTTTTCTGAGGACATCATGGCGTGCCAGGCTGTTACCGCGTGCTTGCTTTCAGTGTATTTGTTTCCCACGATTTTGCTCGCTATGGTCAGGAGCTCCTCAAAGTAATTTTTGAGAAAGGAAATTGATCCTAAATGAACAAAACAAGAACTCCTTAAGAGGACAAGCAGATTCCACCGCTGCTGCTCTCAAAGATTTTGGCCTGAGGACCCCGATAGTCTTAAATATTATTGGGGACCCCCAAGAACTTTGATGTGTGGGCTCTGTCTATTGGTATTCACACATTGGAAGTTAACACAAATCATTTAAATATATTTATTAATTTATTTTTAAATAAACACAAATCCATTACATGGTAACATAAATAGCATATTTTATTAAATTTAATTTTCAAGAAAAACTGTGAAAAGAGTGGCATTGTTTTACAAATTTCATCTCTCTCCTGTCTGAGAAGACAGGTGAATTCTCCGTGTGCTGCTGCTTTCGGGCGGCTGTGCTGGGTTGTCAGGTTGAAGGGCACCAAGAACCAAGCCCACGTGGACAGGTGGCTGGAAAACAAAGGTGAGTGGGAAGGACTTTCGGGAGTGAGATTTTGCCTGTTTTCATTTATTTTGGGTTTTCATGGCAATTTAAACTGATGAAGTCATCTCTAAAAGACATTTTTTCCTTCTGATCTTGTGGACTCTGTGTTATTTCGTCCAGGTCTTAGGCCACACCACAGGGAGGTTCGAGATTCGACACCACTTCCTAACTCACACCGATGAAGCGCGAACAGGCGAAACACGCGCTGCCTCACCGGGCGGCCGCCTTCTGAGTGCGTGTTGGCTGGAGCGGTTCACCAGCTTGTCATGAGGCCACGTCCCCCTAGTGCATGGAAACAAACACCCATCCATCATGAGCTTTTTTGGGAGAACTTGGGCAGAATAGCCCCTCGGGTACCAGTGAAATCAACCCCAGTGACAGCAAATGCGGGGCGCTGCTGAGGTATCCCTGGGGCCCAGCCGCTCGCTGTTGGCCCGCAAGTCTTCCGGGACCTTCCATGGTGCGTCACCAGCTCTCCTGACCGCTGGGGCCAGGTCCCACAGTCCCTGGAATCCTCAGTCAGGGCTGCCCCCCAGCTACTGGCCGGTGGTCAGTGAGGTCAGCCAGAAGGCACACTTCCCAGAGGGCCTTCCAGATTTGGGGGAGCGGCTTGTTCTCACAGGTGTCAGCTCAGGCTGCAAAGGTGTTTTCAGTGTCAGCCGAGGACGGAGACACGAAGCGCGAAGCCCTGGCTCACAGACCATTGTGGGGTGTGTGCACCTGTGAGTGTGACTCTGGGTGTGCTTGAGGCAGGGAGAGACAGGGAATGAGAGAGAGAGAAATTTTAAGTCATCCCTGAAGCTGGCAAGAACTACTCTAAATAAAGTATTTACCATATTTACAATCTGGCTAATCCTGTGTGAGCCTCGCATACGCTCAGGCAGACGAGGCCCCGAACCCACGGCTGGCTGTGCGGGGCCAGCAAGGGGATGCCGGCCACAGGACGGCCGCTCCCGAGACCAGAGATGCCTCCTGCTAGCAGCTCAAGGGACACCCCGTAAGTCTGGACACCGGTGATTCTCTCAGCACTGCGGCCCTCTTTGTAAAATGAAGATGCTCAACTAAGCAATCTCTCCAGTCATATGAGACCTTTAAAAAAAGTTACGCTTGCTTAGGAACCTGAGAAAAACACAGGTAATAAAAATGACAGGGGATCATTTGGGTTTTTTAAGGCCAGTGGCTATGATGGAAAGTGGTGACTTCTCTTGTGTTTTGTGGAACTCAAGTAAAATAAAGAGTTATTAATTAGCGACGCCCTCAGATCTGCTTATGCCACAGCTGAGCATTGTGTGAACGAGAAAACCAACCTGAGATCAGGCAGCAGCGTCTGCCCAGCACGAGGCCCAGAGACACCGAAGCACAGCGCCCTGCCCGAGCCTCCGCGCTCCGAGGTGCAGGTTCAGCCCACAGGCACAGTCTCTGCTCCGTGTAAGGAACTTCCTCCGAGTCACACAGCAGAGAAGGGTGACCCTCACAGAGAAGGGTGGAAGACACAGTCCCAGTCTGTCAGGGTCTCCAGGGAGCAGGACCAGGACAAGAGGCTGCCTCTCCCTTTAAATCAAAATATGTCACCCCAAGTTCAGATGCCAGGTGGCCCAACTTTCTTAGATGTTTGTGTGATGACTTGTCCAATCTCTGCTCACCTCACTGACTTCACTCTTCATTGGGAGGAGACACCTCCCATCGTGTTCCAGGAACTAATACCACAGTCAGTGCTTTCTAGATATTTGGCAAGTGAGTTCATTTGTGTCTCCGTGTTGTTTGGGCCAACATGTGCCCGTGGAGACTGGTGGAGGGTAATGTCCCCTGTCCAGCTTGGTATAATCTCCTCTCTCAACACAAAGCTGAATTTAAGATTGACACACTAACAACCAGTAGCGTCAACAATTTCTTGTTTAGTTTTATAAATAATCAAGGCAAAATGAAATGGAGAATGCAGCTTTCAACTGCCTTCCAGCAGAGAACTGTTTCATCAAACTGGATCTTACCAAGGATTCAGTGTGAGAAGACGAACAAGGGCTACGGTGCCCAGACCCCCAGAGCAGCTCCGAGGGTGAGGGACCACAGGGTGCTGGACACCAGGACAGAAGGAAGTATGTCCAGGACTGCTGCACGCTGCTGGGCAGGTAGAGGTGGCAGCGTGGGAGCCCAGTGTCAGGTGGGCGGCTACACTTTCCCGTGGATACCACTGCCACACCTGGAAGGTGACCTTGGGCTGACGAGGTGCTGTGCAAAAGCAGAGCTATTACAAGTGAGCTCTCGGGACCCACTCCGAGCACTCAGCCCTCCGATCCTGGCAGCCCTGCTCCAGCCAGACCCAGACCACTGCTTCCCGCGACCTGCCTATAAAATCGGAGGGACACAATAACATCACGGTTAACTAAAATCTCAATTACACGTCAACCATATCTCTATGATTCTCCAAACAAGCCCCAAAGTAAAAGACCAGAAGCAGTAGAGAACTGGCGTGGTCTGGGAACTCAGGCAGGGCAACGGAGTTCACGGCCTGCCCGGGGCTTTCTCCTGGCCTGTGACTCCCTTCCCAACCTTGCGCCGACTGCAGAAATTCCTAGAGTGTTTTGACCAAATCACCATCCAGACAGAGTGGGCCAACTACTTCTAACTCTGCTGTTTCTGACTTTGTAGTTGAGATTACTCCTATTGCCCACCAGGTAACCCAAACTCACCGGCCTGCTGCAGATGTGATGAGCAAAGGACCCGAGGCCCTGCCCCTCAGACAGGCAGGCTGGGGCCCCCTTGCCCACATTCACCAGCACTGGGCTCTGAGCTTGCAGGACAATGTCACGCCCACCGCCACCCTCAGAGGAGGTGCTCATGACCCGCATGCTACCAACAATGAAACGGTACTATCGGAAATGGCGCCTTTCACACTGGTCGCCCCCAGGCTGGGATTGAGTTCTGCGGGACTGTCTGCAAGAGCCCAGCTCTGCCGTGGTGTGGCATCTCGCCCAGGGGCCTGTCAGGGTTAGAGCTGCACCCCCGGCTGACCTCCCTGCCTGATTGCACGGCCTGAGCGGGAGCCACGTGTGCTGTGAGTGTTCCTGGAAAAGCAGACGTACTGCCATCGGTCGGCCAGTTGTCGGTGAACACTAAAAAGCAGGGTGATGACAGTGGTGGGCAAGGCAATGCCAGGGGCGGGCTCCACACCCCCAACGTCCTCCCTGGGGCATGGCATGTCTTTCAAGGGCAAAAACAGGCTCTCTCCACCGGAGTCGCTGAATTATAAAAGTACATTAAAATCCCCAAAGAGAGACGTCAAATAGGAAAAACATAATTATTACAAAACAGGAGAAGGAATTTAATGTGCGTGAAATGGTCCCAGAACTTGAGTGGAGATGATTTTCAAAACTGGATCTGCCCAGGCTCCGTCTTCGCTTTCTCATCCCTAAGGAGTACGCTCTGACGTGACGGCCCCAAAAGCAGGTCAGCACCGTGCAGATTACTTTGTTATAAGAGTTCTTAAGACTCCTAATTCATACCTTATGAGACTTTGTGCATTTGGAGAATGATCAACTGAAATTTCATTGGCTTAGACGTTATCATTTTAAATTTTAAATAACTGCACAAAAATGAAATTTAAAATCTCCCCGTGTCTAATAAATCAGGACCGAAATAGTGGTGCTCGCCTTGGAGGAAGCGGGCGCAGCTCAGCACGAGTGAAGAGGGGCTGCTGGCAGCAGGGCTGGCCATCAGTCACCCAGGGCTGAGCGATGCGAGGCTTCTCCACTGGCGCATCCGCTCCCGTTCACTGCCAGCCACTCTGAGGGATCAGAGTGTGGGTGGCTCCGTTTTATGAGAAATGTCAAGAGAAAATGCTGAAGAGCCATGACAGTCAGGCACAAGCAAGCCCCCTGCCTCCTCACCCATCCAGGAGGAGGGTCCACCTCATTTCAGGGCTCCTGGCCTGGCAAGGTCGTTTCTTAGGCAGGCCAACTTTCTTCCAGGTAAGGAAGTTCTTCCTGAGAGTCCCCCAGCACCACTGGGTTCCCAGGGCCACACAGGCCTCGCAGGGAGCCGCAGGGGTCTGACTGCAGTCACCTCCTCGTCAGAGACCTCCCAGTCCGTGCCAGGACCAGGCTGGCCAGAGGAACCCCCCGGGGCAGGGGATCAGCAAGTCCCGCCAGAGAGTACCCGGCAGGGTGTGCAGGACGACACACAGAGAAGAGGGCTCCTTGGGGTTCCAGGCCTGCCTGGGGTCAAGGCCAGGGCCAGCCTCCCACCTTGGCCCCATTGTCCAATTCTTGCAATGGAGCTACGACTCCAGAGTCTCCCAAACACCCCTCCCTTTCCTGGGGCAGGTTTGAGCAGCAGCACCATTTCCATCTGGTCATGGTCTCCCTGCCATGGGTGCACCAGGGTGTCACCACTCAAAGGGCAACTTGCTGGGACCCAGCGGACATGGTTATGCACCACTGCCCTCTGGTGGACAGGTCAGGGCTCATGACATTCAGGTAGGTGCTCACAGTGCCCACACCAGGACTGAGGCTCAAGGAGCACATGCTGGCCCACGGGCCTGGGCCACGAGGCTGGTGTCCACACACACTGGGGCCTCTCTGCACTTGCCTTTCAGGGCAGAGTCGGTTTGCACTGCTCCTCCTACATTATGGAGAAGCAAGCTGGCTGGTGGTGGGGCAGGGCTCACCTGTGGCCTGAGGCCAGGCCACTGCCCCACAGGGTGAGCAGCCCTGCCCACTGCCTGAGCTACTCGTGCTGAGCATCTCACCTGGTGTGAAGTGACCTGCTTCCCACTCATCACTCCTCAGAGAATCATTTCTGCACCGGGGCCACGGAGGCTTCCACCCCAAGTGGGCCCCCTTTCTTCCAGGGGGGTTGTAGGCGTAGCTGGGAACACTTCGCTGCACCGTTTATCGGTGATCCTCCAGCGGCCTGCAGGTCCCTCTGCACCCTCTGCAGAGGTCACCAAACCGCAAATGGCTTCCGCGTTTATTAAGTTATTGCTTTGAAGTAATGTCCTTTTCAAATAAAGCTCTACAGGATTATGTCACAAGTCAGAACATTCCCATGTTGCAGACTCTCAGGGGATAAAGGCCAAAGGGCTGTGGAATGTGGATCCAAGTAAAAACCTGAAATTGAAGAGTCCGTCCATCTACGAAGTCCAAGAAAATGTAGGTTTTCTTTTTCTGGTCTTCCTCATTTCATGGTCATGAAATGAGAAGACAGGAAGCAGCAGGGACTCCCTGGGGTCATGGGGGTGGGGAGGTGGGACCACACAGGGTGAGGTCCAGCCACGACGTGGGGGTTTCACTCGCCCACCCCGAGCAGAGAAACGTCTGGGGTTGGGACTAGGCCCATCGCTTCTGTGTCCCCACTGCCATGCCCCTCTAGGGTTGGCCAGGGAGGGGGAGCCCCAACACCCAGCTCCCCCAGTCCTTCTCACCCCTCAGTGACCACCCGCCTCAATGACATCGAGGATTCCTCCTCAAAGGAGCCTTCCTTCCCTGCACTCAGTGTCTTCTCTGCATCTGTCCCTGAGACAGCTGTAATGGCCTCCGTTCCTCTTTCCTGGACTCAAGGGAGGGTCCAGGGCAGACTCCCTTTGCAGCTCACCAGGTGCAGACACCCAGATGGGGACAGGTGTGACCTCACAGGCCAGCCTTCCCCCTGCACACCCAGCTCTCTCTTGTCCACTCTCACGTCTCACAGGCGCTTGGCCACTTACACCTGCCCATTTGTGAGCCTTAACGTCTGTACTCAATGTCCTAAGGGGAAACGAGATGCGGTGCAACCCCTGAAGTCAGGCTCCCGGCCGAGGCTGGCACCCCAGTACTGACATCTGGTAAAGACTCCGAGGCGAAGGGTGATGGCCCAAGCAGTCTCTAGAGACCTGGAGCTGGGGGAGCCAGGTCGAGAGGTGTGCAGGGTCCCCGTGGCTTTGTCCTGCTCCCCCACGTGCTGCTGCAGGCGAGACCAGAGACACATGGCTCTGGGCCAGCCACCCTGACAAGAACTTTCATTCTGAACTGTGACTTCTGCGGGGTCATGTTAGACGCTTGTCTCCCCCAGACACCGCCTGTCTCTGATGGCAGGTGAGAGCACACTGCTCCTCCCCGCACTGGCCCGATGTCCGAAAGCCTGAAAACCACAAGCACCTGTGTCTGGACGTTCATGGAGAATGGTGCGCTGGTGGCCCGACAGTTCACTCCTGAATGACGTCACTTCCCCTGCTGTCCTCAGCAGCATGTCGATTTCCTGGAGATTCGCTTTGCTAACAGAACGTGCTGTGAAAGTGATCCTTCGGCAGGATCCACTGGGCTAGGAATGTTCTCGTGCATTCTGTGCACGTTTTGTGAAAACACAGTGGTCGCTGGACAGTGCAGAGACATGCAGCCCCATCCGAGCACAGCCACTTCCTGGGGGGACCCCAGCGATGAGGCTGTGCCCACACTTCAGCTGGTCCTTCCAGCACAATCATCTCTTCATCCTGCCACTTGACTTTTGTAGTGGCATCTGTGATTGGAAAATCGGCCTTTGACTTACGGCCACATCCCCGTGGAGGAGTCCCTGGGACCTGTGGTGGAATTCGGAGCCAGCTTGGCTTCCCTGAGGTCAGCCCCGGGAAAGGTGTCCTTCCCTGGGAGGGGCTGGGGGCACAGGGGACAGAAGCGAGGAGGGTACCGGACCTACACTGTGGAGTCCACTGATAATGCCACTTCTGGCTGCAGGCAGGCTCCCTGGTGCAACCCCACAGCTGGGACATCTTCTGTGCAGAGCACACAGACTTGTTTGTGCAAAACTGGTTATTTTAATACAAGCAATACATTTTCTCTTCATAAAAGCCATGTGGTTATATAATTTTTACTTTGCAGTGAACCCGAAAGAGGAGTCAGTCCATGTGGCTGGGGAGGGGAGGGCCACAGGTCCGTGCGAAGATCAATCCCGATGAGGTCTCGGAGGGGCCAGGACAAGGCTGTCAGAGCCACGCTTGGCCAGTGCTCCTCCACTGCTCACCTGTAAGCCAGGAAATAACATGACCCGGCAGGCTCTGGGGGCAACAGACAGTGGGATGGACACAAAGTGCCTGCTGTGCAGTCAGCAGATCTGAGCCCTTCCCTGGACTCGCAGACACGACCGCCCCTCACAGCCGTGTGATTACGCAGCACCGATGCACCCAGAGTGCGCGGCTCTCACCAGAGCTAGGGGTGGGACTGCTCCGGACACAGAGCCAGGCCTCGGCTGTGGCACCGCCATCTCCCCTCTGGTGCATCGGGTCCAGCTGACGAAACACTGCACTGAACGTGCCTGTTCTGATGGGTTTCCACCTGCTTCCATTTGGCTTTTTATGTCATAAAATTAACTGGTAGGTATAATGTTTTTACTTTCTTGTACAAAGGACTTGAGTTTTTGTTTGTTCAGTTTTTTTCATAAAGAGGAGGGGCCCCCATTATCTTTCCCTCTCCGAGGGAAGCTGCCCCACGGTGCATACCTGGCCGAGTCCTAGCAAAAGTGGTGGGCAGGGACACTCCACCTTAGTGCCAGGCCTGACCAAGGGCAAGTGGTGAGAGCATGAATGAGTCAAAAGTGAGTGCACCCTGTCGCCCTGTTCTAGGGGACAGTGTCCCCCAAACGCATGTCCACCCAGAACCTCAGAGTGGGACCCTATTTGAAAATTGGGTCTTTGCAGGTATAGTAAGGTAAGGTCACACTGATTTGGGTGGGCTCCAAGTCCAATGACTGCTGTCTTAATAAGGCCACGTGCACAGGGACACCGGGACAGGCCATGTGACGATGGGGGCAGACTGGAGTGATGCATCTACAAGGGAAGCCAGCAGCCTCCAAGAGCTCAAGAGGCCTGGAAGGGCCTCCCTTAGAGTCTTCAGAGGAAGCAAAACCCATGAGGCCTGAGGACACCCTGACCTAAGACTTCTGGCCACTGCGGCAGTGATTTCTGAGAGCAACCCCAGGAAACAGCATGTGTCTCCCTGCACTACCGAGTGTCTGCGGGACCTAGTGAAGGGCTGCTGTGAATCACCAACCCCTCTGGGAGAGAAACACGCATGCAACACCTTCTGCCACCACACCAGGTAACCGGTGCACACACACAGTCACAGCTCAGACCCCTCCTCTACGTGTCCGGAGCAGTGGGACCCCTCGCATGGCCAGGCAGAGGCGGCTCAGGGTAGCCCATCTGGCCATTGGGGTGCCCTTTAGGACAGCACTGAACATGGGCCCTGTGACCCAGCAGAGACATCAGCACCCTTAGTGAGGCCCTGGGCTCATAGGACTCTCATCACCATCTGTCTACACACCCACAGGGAGGAGGGCAGACAGCTGCAGGACTGTGACCTGGGGGCGCTGCCCTCTGATGTGGGGGTGGATCAATGACAAGTCAGGCAAGGTGGCTGAGGACATCATATGAGTGGCTCCCTGGCCTCAGGCATCCTCCTTGCCCCCCCTCCACCCCTCCTAACCCCCCAACGCCCCCCGCTTAAGGGAGGGAGAAAGAGAAGGACAGAAACATCAATGTGTGGTTGCCTCTTGTGCACACCCCCCACTGGGGTCCTGGCCCACAACCCAGGCATGTGCCCTGACTGGGAATCGAACCAGTGACCATTGTTTCGCAGGCCAACGCTCAATGGACTGAGCCACAGCAGCCAGGCTGGACGTACTGTTTCTACAAGAGATCTAAGGCTGGAGGTTAGAATGGTGGATTGGGGACACCATATGTGATCACAGCAGCAGAAGCTGAAACTGTAGCTGAAGGGAGAAGAGTAGTTTCCTTTCATTTCTCTTTTCATTTCTTTCATAATTTCGCCAAGAGAAATGAAAGGGCCACCCAGGGTGGTCACATGGTTTAAACCCCGGTCCAGAAACATCTGGCAGGAGGGGACCCCGATCTAGCCCACACTTCTAAGTGACACTTTTCCGAAAGTCCCTTCTGTGAAAGAAACGCACTTGGGAACGGCCATCCTGGACAACAACGCCCTTTATTCACAGGAGGAACACCCCCCACACAGCAGGAAGACCTCCCCGTTTCACACGCACGGACACGCTCACGTGCACAGCGTCCCAGACCCAGGGGCACGGTCTGCTCTAGTGACGGTGCTGTCTGAACTGGAGGCCACAGTAACCACACGTCCCAGTTTTTGTTTCTTTGTCCTGGAAAAATTCAAGAGGGAAGATCTCCTATTTCCATTCTACTTCAAATCTAACAGTTTAGATTTAGTTGAGATTAGACACTGAAGCGCACACAACACCTGAATGCCCTGTCAGCCCGAAACACCTGTAAAACCCAAATCACCACTGAGCTGAGAACTGCCACGGTGCCCAAGACCCTAGGTCCGGCTCCAGCTCCTCCCCCAGCCTCAGGTTCTGCCCTGGAGCACGGGGGCATCTCAAAGGGCCACCGGAAGGACAGAAAGTGTCGGCACATCTGCTACTTCCTGCCCTTGGCTCGATCCCTCCAGGACAGCCAGAGTCTCATCCTGAGCACAGACTTCAACTGACTTGGACGGGTGGGGTTCCCACAGGGCTGGGGCCAGAGCTCACTCCCACCACCAGCAGAAGGGGCGGCAGCGGGTCCTGCCAGCTCCCTTCCCTTTCCTTCACACCACATGCACATCCCAGCTTTAGCCTGTGGCTTCCCTCTCGGCTCTAATGTCCCAAGTTCTCTTCTCTAGGCCCCAAGTGTGTATGTATCAACAAAATAGGCTGCAGAGGAAGGTTCAGCGAGAAAGGCAGACTCCTCCGTGTCTGAGAGGAAGCTGGAAAGTCAGTGCTGGTAACGCTACGTAGGACCCTGCACGGCACGGCACATCTCAAAAGATATCACGGTGCTCGGCCTGCCGTCTGCTTTCATAGGCAAGGTGGGTGGGAGAGCGTGTGGTCAAAGGAACACTGCGAGGGCCCCCTGAGAGCAGGAACAGGCAGGACAGGAAGGCGGACAGGTCACGTTACCAAGTTTATGTAGACTCTCGGGTGGCCCAGAGCCCCCCCACCGCCGTCACACGATATGATGCGACTCTCCACTTCACTCACGGGCTGTTCAGCTATTAAATCAATGGCAAAGTTCTCATTCACCTGGACAAGGAAAAAAAATTTGTATAGACAAGCACAGAAACTCGGTTTCATGACATTTAAATTTACGTAGAAACCTGCCCCACACACATTCACGTACTGTCAGCACAGGCAGAATTATATCCTGTACAATTTCATTTAAATATAATTACAGATCTTCAAACTACACAAATAATTAATTAATGCATGTATATACAGCCCACTTAATTTTTCACTGGACATAATTTCAAATTTACAGAAATGTCGCAAGAATGACCACAGTGCAAAGAACTCCCACTCTCTCTTCGCCCGGACTCTGCCTGTTAACGGTCTGCCCCGTTTACACCCTGCCCCCTCCTCTCTCCCGCCCCTCCCTCTCCACACACACAGTGCCCAGCTCTGCCCCCCGGGAACAGGACACGCCAGCGGCAGTGAGCCCACACAGCCACCGTTCCACACTAAAGAAACCAGGGTTCTGAGAGCAGCTGGGTCCGGGCCCAGGGCAGGAGATGTTACAGCTGAGCTGGAGACATGCGTTTGTGACAGAGACCGGAGGCTGGCAAAGACAACTACGGATGGGTCAAAAGTGAAGCCAACTTGGGGACAATGTCACTTTGGAATAAAATGGATATGGGAATTCTGAGGAACAGTAAGATTATAACTGCAAAGGACTAAAAACGAATCACTAAAACCCATGATTCCATAATGACAGTTTCAAATTTCTTTAACTCCCTTAATACAGGGAATCAACTCATTATTTTTAAAACTGGTAAATAAAGGGAAAGAATCGAGCATTTCTTCTCTCCTCAGAGTAACCAAAGGTATTTTTTTGCTTTTTTTAAATATGTGAGTCCTCGAACTACCAATGAGAAGAGAACACTGTGCTTTGCAGCCTCTGCGAGTTATGACCTAAAGCACGCACGTCGCCTGCCCCACGGGTTACCACAGACAAAGAACCCGGGTCGGTCTGACAAGGCGCTGGAGCCAATCTGAGTGCGTGGTCAAGAGGACCAGAGACTCCCAGCAGCACGACAGGAGTGCGGTCAGTCAGAGCGGGCTGTGGGCGACTTCACAGAAGGGACACCCGAGTCCTGTGACAGGGGAGTCCAAGGCAGAAAGGGGCCGTGTGTGTGTGAGGGGAAGGGGGGTTACACGCGCACACACACCACAAATGCAAAACGAGACGGCGTTGTGTACCGGGTAACGGGAACTAAAGGTCAGAGAAACTCGTCGCCACTGCAATGCATGGGACTTACTTGGCTTCACAGTCAAACAAGCTACACAATGAAGACTACGGCGCAGTCAAGACTATTCAGGCCACCTAGAGTAATGGACTGAAAGAGCCTCTGTGGCTTCAGGTGAGATGATCCTGTCACTGTTAACCCCTTACGGAGGAGTGCATGATCAATTTCGGACCCGATGACACAACAGAGACGGCGGGGAGCAGCGTGCTGGCGAACAGGGCAGAAGCAGGCGTGGCTGCGTTGGTCAGTATCCAGGGGTAACTGTTGAAACTGAGTGGCTGGGCACATGGGAGGAGGGCATCACTGAACTAGCCCCTCCGTGGCATAGTTACTACAGCAATTCAAACTTCCTGGCTAGGCAAATAATTTGTCTGACCACGCCCTACTGTGGCAAACTTGGAACGCTGGGTGGGAGGTATGTCTTGGTTGTATCTGCCTCAATTACAGTTGTCCTTGGTGACCAGAAAGACAAGGCACACAGTGCTGGGAACACTGCAGAAGTGCAGCATCGGTGTCTGCGTGTACAGGGAAAGAACCGAACCTGGGACCTCGCAGTCCCTGCCGGGACTCAGAGCCTGTGATCACCAGCCACACGCCCGAGGACTGGGGCTCCGGTATTCCTAGCGCTGCACATCCTGTGAAGAAACCCAGCAGCGCCTTCTTCAAGCTTCTCCTTCTCCGTTCTGGAGCCATGTACAGCAATCACAGGAGACCTCTGTAGCCAACACTTGGCTCCCAAGGATTAGTTTGCCTGATGGTGCCTCTCAAACCCATCATCTTTTCCACGCTGTTGGCCACCCCAGGGGGGATGATAACAGCAACAGCACATCTCAAAAGTCACCCTCCTGTGGAGGCCAGAGGATCACACAACTGGAACACGCAACACCGAGGGCCAACAGTCAGAGGGGCAGCACCATCCTTCCCCTTCCAGGTCTCCTAAAAGCCATCACAAGTTTACAGGAAGAGAGGCTTAATAAAGACAAGAGAGGCAGTGTGAGGCCGAACATCAGACTAATAAACGTTGCCCGAGGTTATTCTGCGATCCAGCTGAGGAATAATCTTCGTACTCATTTATCATTACAGGTGAGAACCGCTGCGCTAGGTCAGCCCCGGCCACCCGGGCCGTGTGGCTTCCGGCGTGCATGCCCAGCATCCATCCCATGCCGGTGTAGTTCTATACCAGAGGCCAGCCACTCTGTGGCAGACAAGAAAACCAAGACTAGACATAAATAAATCCTCACAAGTAAGGCGGGGTGGGGGGCATCTAATCTCATAAAACTTGAAAATAAGAACACGATCGAGCTCAGTTAACTTTTTCCAAAGCCAGCCGACTGTCCAGAGGACACACAACCCAGCCCCTCACGCCCCTCACACGCAGAGAGGCCCCGTGCGCCACCAACACAGACGACGCCAAGCACCCTGACCCCACACAACGTGGACATTGTGGGAAGGTTTGGTTATTTTTCAAAAGCTTTGTCAGTTACAGATTATGATTTTGAAAAGCTTTTCCTTAAAGTTCTACTTCCAGAAACACAGCACAAAGTCAGTGGGAAACGCGTCGACATTAAAACAAACACCACAGCGTGCCGTGCTGCCGCCTCGTTGTTTTACAAGCTCCTTTAAACACAGAGCCTCCGCCAAGGTCTTCTGCTCCCCTTACACCTTCCAGCGGGCTATGGTGAGTGATAGCCCACTCGCTGCCGCTGCAGACAAAGCCACGTGCCATACAAATGAAGCCTCGGGGTGTAAATAATACGGTGTCTACCTCAGTGACAAATGTGTCACAAAGGCCACACTAACAAACTCCCATCACGCAGTCCAAGAGACCGGCTGTCTCCTGTGGGAAGGGCAGCTGATGCCTGACGCCTGAGACTGACACGGGACTGCCCCTGTCATTCAGAACTGCAGCTCCAGGGCGACCTCGACCTCCCATGATTAACATTCTGGGACTCTGCTCAACTGCAGGAAAACAAAGAGCCCAGAATTCAATGCCCAGCCACAGCACACCACCACGGCCCAGCTTCAGAGTCTGCTGCAATTCAGGGCTGCAGCGTGCGCCCTGCCCCAGGACGGGACACGGGAAGGAAAAAGTGCTATCGGACCTTACAAGATCAGCACAGAAAACATGTTGTGGTATCCCATACCCTTCAGTAAAAGTAGTTTGCATAAGTACACATTGTATCATATACCCCAAATTGCCCAACTACTGTAAAAACTAGTCTTCCAGGTCACTAACATAAAAAAATATATACATGAACATCCCTTAATATTTACTCCTTGATGAAATTCATCTGTGCCTAAATATATTTAGGTTTAAATTATTCCTTTGTCAGCTGTTTTTTTTTAAACTCATGTTTTGGGGCATGACAGTTCCTATGGAGAGTTTACTCCCTTACATCAAACTGAGGTTAAATCCATTAAAGATGAAATATAAACTCTACAAAATAAGATTAAAACTAGTAAAAAAAAAAAAAAAGGAAATAATAACCCAGTTGAATAATCAATGTTCTGTAAAATTTTGACCTTAATTTAATTAATTATAATTTTCTACCAGAATTAATGGAAATTTACAAGTTTAAAATAAACTAAAAGCCCCAGTTCAATTATTTAAAATATCAGGTGTTTTTAGCACTAATATCAATCATTATATTTAGCTACACATACATGGGTATGCACACATATATAATTTTTAAGTCACAGTAAAAACTAAAGTTTTCATCCAAATTAATTTTCAAACTAAGTACGTGTGGAGAAAATGCTCAAAAGCAGGGATGGACAGGCAGAAGACAGAGGGTCTTCTGGGCACTGAAACCCCTCTGTGTGGCACTGCAGTGGTGGACACAGGACACGACACCTGCGTCAGACCCACAGAACGAACAGCGAAGAGCAAACCTCAATGCAAACTAGGGACTTGGGTTGATGTTAATGTATTAATACTCATCCAATGTCTAAATCAATCACTTGTCAAAATGTAGCATGCTAATGCCAGATATTAATAAGGGAATAGTGTGAGGAACATATGGAAACTGTGCTTTCTGTGTAATTTTCCAGTATATCTGAAGTTTTCTAAAACAGTAATATCTCTTGGAAATGAAAATAATTTTAAAATGCCGCTCAATGCCAAATTTTTCTTACAAGAATAACAGCCAGAGCGGAATGCCAGCTCGTCATTTACAGATGCGCCATGCACCGTCACAACTTGAGGATGTGCCCCTGGACACTCATGATCCCAAAGAGGAAAGGCCCCAGAGACCCCGAGCTGGGACAGCCGTTAAGGATCAGCCAGTTCAGGAGAGCTGACAGAGAGAAAGTCTGATAGAGATGCAACACTGTCAGCACTTGACTGCCCTCAATAGCTTTGTTTTTAAGTTGCTCCCGGTTACCCTCTGCTATGGCAATCAGAAACCAGAGC
Source organism: Micronycteris hirsuta (assembly GCA_004026765.1). Taxonomy (NCBI): domain Eukaryota; kingdom Metazoa; phylum Chordata; class Mammalia; order Chiroptera; family Phyllostomidae; genus Micronycteris; species Micronycteris hirsuta. Next base: position 123,971 of record PVJI01001833.1, read on the forward strand.
CACAGGAGAATTTCCAGCAGAGAGGAATCTGTGACAGACCCAGATGCTTGCTAAAGCATCAGAAGAGCTGAGATAGGAAGCTGGGGACAGAGCTGCAGGATCAACCCCAAGACCAATTTGCCCTGAACTGCTCCATCCAGTGCTTTGCACTCCATCTCTACCACACGGCTCCTGCCCTCAGGACACCCACAAAGCAGGAATGGAAGCAGAAAACAAGACTTGGGGAATGGACAATGTAACCAAGATCAAAGGGAAGGGGACACACAATTTAGAGAAAGCTGAAGCTTACCAAGAAGAATCAACAGGCTAACTGAGGGGAAGGAGTGACTCAAACTGACTATGGAGGACAAAACTTACTCTAAGCTGAGGGTCTCAGGAGTATAAGGCACAGAAGTAAAGGAAAAGACCACTCTCATTTATATGTAAACCAGAACTGCACTTACAAGATATTGTTACATACTGTGACATTGCGGGGACGGGAACCAAAACCAAAACAGCCACATTGAACATTTAGGAGAAAAAAAATGCAGAACTCCAAATCTTCTAGGGTGCTCACAAATTGGGGAAAATTGTTTAAATCTTACATATTATTTTTTTATTTCTTGTTGGTTATATAAAGGTTTTATGAGAGCTTGCCTCTCTTATACTTACCTCTTTCTGACGACCTACAAATCGAACTTTCCTGTAGTCTTTATCATCATAAGCCTGAAAAGAAAAAGACCGTAGACTTTTACAGCTTCATTCTGAAAGAGGTCACTTCATATCAATCATAAACATTACACAAAAGCGTTTTTCTCAATGTTTATGGCATTCAGGATCTAACACATGAGGGGCCAAGTATAGCTGTGCAACCAGGGGCATTTTTCAGCAAGACCCCTAAGAAGACAATGGGCAATAATCTAAACTAGAAGGCTGCAAGGTGAAGTGGGAGTGCCGAGGAGGCAATTTCAGGCAGAGGAGGCGCACCCCCACCCCTTCCTCACACACGGCCCATGGCTCTGTCCCTTCTAAATCTTCTGGGTGGCACTTTAATAATATAGGTACCTACTCTCTCATCTTTGGCTTACAATTATAGCCTGACACTGTCTTTGCGTTTTGGACTGCAGCAGACTCTCCAGTTACTTAAGTGTACTATTTAGTATCACATAAACATTGCAAGATTCGAGCCACAGAATTAGTCGTTTTGAGTACAATGGGAAGCCTCCCCACAGCTACTTTCTGGGTAACAGCCTCACTTTAGAGTTCGGGGACACTCTCAGACCACAGAATCTGCAAACACGCAGCTAACACCAGCACCGCGGCAACCGTTTAAATTCACACAGGTTATTGCGTGCGACAGCACAGCTCGACCGTGCTTGTGTCGTACGAGGGTCCCGCACTGTACTCAGTCGCCGGTTCTCCTTGATCCCTGCCCGTGAACCAGGAACCGGAGAACACCGGGAGGGACCGGGGCACCGGGGACAGCAAAAAGACGAGGAGCCTGCCCTGGGCTCCGCCCACTTAAGAGCCCTCCGCGCCGAACTGGTTACCTGGCCGGTGTGCGTGACCTTCTCCCCTGTCGGCGAGACCTGCACCCCGAAACATCTAGCGCCCCGAGGAAGGCTAAAAGCCGCCGCGCCGCCCCGGCCCAGGTGCCGGCAGAAGGTCAACGCTGCCGCCATCTTGTAATTGACCCTTGACCCGGCGCGTCAACGCGCCAGCACTGACGCATGCGCACAGCCTCGCAGGGCCCGCGCGGCCCGGACTTCTCTCGCCTTGGGGAGATGCGCACGCGCGCTGTGGTCGAGCTGGACCGTCCCTGCAGGTGCTGCTGCGGGTCAGTCCTCAGCCGGGATAAGGAGGGAAACTTTGAGCACAACTGTAGCCGTTGTTCGTACCAGGGGAAGGGCAGAGGTGGGTAGAAAATAGGGATGCATTGTTTGCAGTCAATGGTAATCGACAATGAGGGAGATACACATTATATGTTTTTATTGGTGAAGGATCCCTGCCTAGAGAGGAAATTAGAAGTGCGTTCCCACTGCGCGGTGCGCATTTCTTTGTTGCCGGAGGGCGGTGGGGGTGGACAGCCTGTTTGGGAATTGCCGCCGCACAGTCCCAGTGAAGCTACCAGTAAAGGACAACCGTTGTCGCCCCACACGCCCCCATTCCCAACGTGATCAGCCCCGGACAGGTCCACTACTCCAGAGGGCACCTGGGCAGACCCGGCTGGCGTCCCGGCGCTCCCCTTTCTGCTTTTCCTGCCTCCCCTAAACTGCCTGTGCATAGACCCAGGGGAATGGGCGAAAATAGAAGGGAGCGGGGTGGACTTAGCTCAGGGCTGAGCCGTGCAAAGCGCCACGCCCCCCAGCAGCTGAGTACACCCACAGCCGGGACTCCGCTCCAGCTACGTGGAGGAGAGCCCAGCAAAGTGATGAGAAGTGCGATGCCCTGAAAACCTCTCGGAAAGGACGGGTGCTTACCAACGGGTGCTCGGGCAGAACCAAAGATCACCTGGGCAGGTCACCACGTCTGCAAGTCGCCTTCGCGTGCCTAGAAAGTAGACGGGTGGGTTCGCGGACACGCCCCTGAAAGGCAGGTTCATCGTTCTTCGTGGAACATGAGTGGACTTGAGTGTTCACCATAAAAGTCTTTAAACTTTTATCTGTTTGAAACGTTTCGTAATAAAATGTAGGAGGGGAGAAGATATTTAATTGCAACCAGTTAGAACCATTGTCTGTTACCACTCGTTTCCCTTGGACTCGCCAGTTTTCCTAGGATGTTCACGTAGTACCATCGTATGGTTTTCCTAGGTTTTTGTTTTGATATTAGTATTGTCGGTTTTTCAAGTCTACTTGGTTGTAACTTTTTCATTCTAGACATATATTTTAGTTCCCATTTCTGCATTTCCCCACTACCATCACCAACAATTGTAGGCGACAGGTTGCGGGGGGCCATCCTGCTAGGTACTCTAAGGCCGGGAACTGGAAGGCTGGGAAGGGAGGAACCCGGCTCCCTCCAACCTTGCACGCTGGAGCTCGATCTTTGAGGCTGGCATTGCTGGTGCTGCCACGTGACCCCGGCGCCATTTTTCCTTCTGGAGGAGACTCCGGGCGGTGGCGTCGGCGCTCCGTTGCGCAGGCGCGGGGTGAGGAACGTTGCTGGCAAGGCCAGCGCCGGGGCCTGTTCTTCCCAGGTCAGGGGTCCCTGCGGGTCCAGAGCGGCTAGGGACTAGGGAGGCGGTGGGGTGCCGGCGTTCGGGTCTCCTCCGCAGCCGGCTGCCAGGTCAAGATGCTGCGGATGGGCTGGGCCGGGAGACGTGGACCCCGCGGCCTCAGTCTCCCCCTGTTGGCTCTGGTCAGAGTACGCGGGGGCGGCATGGGGCCGGCTCCAGCCCTTGGACGCCGGAACCTCGCGGGCGGTGTGCGGCTCCGAGCGACACGCGCCAGTGTTGGGGCCGAGTCCCGCGACACCAGCTAGTGCGCCTCCTCCGAGAAGCCCCGAGCAGTCCGTACCTGAGAAGCGGCCCCACCGGCGTTCCGTGCCTTTGGCCGGTGGGGCGCTGGCCCGGGAGCTGGGTGCTTCATGCCAAGGAAACTAGGCCAGCTCTGCCCCTTAGTAAACCCGAGCGGGGTCGGAGTTCACGGAGAAGCGGTTACCCATCTTGTATGAGGATGTGGGCCCATCCTACATGTGGGCGCCCATCTCGCTGAAACTGGTGAGGCGTGGACACGGGTCTTGTTTAGCCCCTACTGACCCTGCCCGAAGCCCCTGGGTGGGGGTCGGGCTTCATTGCTGTTGTGTCTTAACAGGGCAGGGCAAGTCTCTGACCCTTCCACCTGACTTAATTATTTCAAAGTGAGGGGCGTGGCCTACGCTTAAAATCCCATCAGCCTGGCCTGGGCTCCCACAAAGGGCGGTATGCCAAGTGCTCCACCTGGTGCCCCTGTCTCCAGCAGAGCTGTCAGGGTTTGTGCTGCACTGGGAAGTGGTAGCACCCCTTACCCCTCAGCTCCTATGCCTATGCCACAGTGAGGTAGGCAAAACAAAGTTGTAATAGTAGGAAGCATGGAAGACCCTGTAACAACCTTTTTTTTTTTTTTTTTTGCATAGATTCAGCCGCAACATGGCAACTGTTTTTATAAAGAAAATGGTGGTTTCTGCCGTGAACCCTCTCCTACGTCTGAGTCGTTGCACAACGGCGTCCCGTGCGCTCTCTACACTCCTGCTGGGTCCCCCGCGGGTTGCAGTCCCAACAGGTGCAAAGCCCAGCGAAGTGCTGGCCTCACCCCTCTCCTGCCGCCCCTTGCCTTTCCTGCAGCCTGCTCTGGGGTTCAAGACCAAGGGCGTCCTCAGGAAGCGTTGCCGGGACTGTTACCGGGTGAAGAGGCGTGGGCGGTGGTTCATCTACTGCAAAACGAACCCAAAGCACAAACAGAGACAGATGTAGCTCCTTTGGCTGTGAAAATAACACGCAAGATTGTACCCTTTCCTTGGGAGATGGTGTTAACTTACCGAAGAAAAATAACATATTAAATGTTCTGGTCTCTAAGAGTGTTGACTTGCCGGTTTTGTTGGCTCCACTTTCCAGGCATCTCACTCTTTATCCAGATCTAGTCCAGCCAGAGCCCCAGCTGGAAAGCTGGTGGGAGGACAGAAGACAGGGCGGAGGGAAATGGGTTTACCAGCACCCCCCCCATATCAGAATGCAAGTTCTTTAGGAAGAACTAGATTCCATCTCAGACCAGCCTGTGGAGTGGCTCTTGGCCCTGTGTCTGCATTTAGCCATACCGCGGCTTTCCCAGGGTTCAAATTCCTTTCAACCTTCCTGTCTTCAGGATGAGGATGGAAGACCTTGATAGCAGTCCTAAAGTCAAGGGCAATTTAATTGTTTATATACGAAGGTATTTGGCATATCAGAAATGTTTGTCAACCTTGGTCTGAGACATGAGTACGCATGTGTTCATGTGTACATGAGTGTAATGTGTGCATGAATGTGTGCACTACATGCCGACTGTGTGAGCAAGAGGCCCCTCCTGTGGAGTGAAGACAGGAGAGCTCAGAGTGGTTACAGCAGCATGGCAGGTGAGTGCTGACTGAGTCAAGAGCAACCGAGGGGAAGGCCGGGGGCCACCGGCCCTCGTCCCGGTCTTGGCTCTGCTCTTTCCTTCGTGTCAGGCCTTGGACCAGAAGCTTCTACTGAAGCCTCAAGTTTAAAAAGGGGTCCGATGCTACTCTCCCCTCCCTGCAGGATTCCGAGAACCTGTTTTTCAGTCACACTTTTGCCCTTAGAGTCTGCCACAGAGCCTGGCATACAGTGGGCACTCAGCAAGTGAATGTAGACTCGAATGATCTCGCCTCATAAGCAGGGAGCCCGGTATCGTCTCTCCCTATTTAGAACTGGCTCATCCTGCAAAGCCAAGCCCATGCCTTTCTGAAGAGGTAGTTGATGTCCAACGGACCGAACACCTTCACATGGATCATGAAGTCAGATGCTGGATTTGTCTGGGTCTCTAGCTGTTTCATGTGTGTATGCACACATGTACATGCATGTATGCATATGTACACCACACACCTTTCGATTATTTCCTGCTTGACAGGCGAGCGTGTGGTTTACTTGCCTCGTGAGCATCTGGCTCTGCAGGGCACATAGTGCTGGTGACATATGTCCAGGGAACCTGTTGAGATGCGGAGGGGCAGGCAGCCCTGGTTGTAGTGAAGCAGTGAGACCTGTGTCACGTGGACCTGTGCTCACTGCTAGCAACCTGGAGCTCTAGATTGTTGCTTTCTCCTGAGATTACCAATCTCTGTTTGATCTAAGGTCATAGCAGGTGTGCCAACCAAGCCCTCTTACAGCTCACCTTCCCAATACCCGATGGACCAGCATTTACAGCCCACAATCCCGGCATAACCAAAAAATGTGCTAGGTCGGGAGTCAGCGAATTGCGTTCCATAGGCCAGATCCAGTCTACCTGTGGTTTCCCATGTTTTCCCCATAGTCTGTGCCTCCGCAGAGCCAGGTGTGAGTAGTTGCAGCAATGACCACATAGCCTGAGAAATCTGAAGTATTTACTAGTTGGGTACAAATTTAAGATGGAAAATTAGGAAGAAGTTAACTGATTTTATTGATTGTATTTCAAGTGTACTTCTTTACTAGAGACCAAGACCATTTAGCAAAGAAAAAGAGTGGTTTATTATTTTCCTGTGGTTGCTGCAACAAATTATTAGACTTGAGGCTTAAAGCAACAGAAATGTATTCGACTTGATCCAGGATGATCTCATCTCAAGATCCTTAACTTAGTGACATCTGCTAAGGCCCTACTTCCAAACAAGGTCACATTCTAAGACATAAGTTTGGGAGGAGGGGAGAAGGATGCTATTTAATCCACTACAAGTGGTATAGAATATTTTTGAAAATAATTGTAATTTAAATTATTGTTAATAATGTATTCACTTTGTTCAAAATGTAGTGGAAACTTTCCTCCTAACCCCAGACTCAATTTCTCCCCCAGAAGCAGGTAGGATCATGAGCCCCCAAAACACCCATTCAGTCGTACCCTGTGACTCTTCAGGCAAGTCCCTGACTCCATTCCTGTCCCCACTTACACAGCTGTCCTAACCTGGGATGCGCCTGAGTGGTGCCTCATGCCGGCAACCACAGAGTCCTCTTTCTTTTCCCAGGTCACTCTGCCCTGATCTCTCCAACAAGTTGGTATAAAATACTGTAAGCGTCATTTTTGACTTCTACATCTATATGATTTTTTTAATGTTCTCATTCCTTTCTCGGTTTATAAAGCATTTTGTTCTATTTTGTACTTAGTGGCTGAGATTCCCAATTAGAGGCCAGTTATTTTTGTTCTCCAGGTTTCTACGAGTCAGTTTTCTGTTTAAAAAGCACGGAGAAAATGAGAAATTTACAGAACAAAGAGAGCTGTTTTGCATTGCATGAGAAATTGACTTTGGCTGCATCGATACTCAGAACAAAGCTGTCAGGAAGCTGGCTCTTGTGGGCCTCAGGGGTCCGGCTGAGCCGCTCCCACGTGTGGGGTGCAAACAGATTGCCTCCTCTGGCCGCACCGTGAAAGATTCATTCTTTTCTTCTGAGAGCGATGCATGTTTTTCCTTACGTAGTGATGCCAGTACACTGAACGTAACGTGAATTACTGTGCAGAAATTCCAGCACTTCATCCTCTGAGTGAGGCTCTCTCCTGAGATTTCTGTCGAAAAGTTTAATCGTTCTTTCAGTGTTAATAACGTGCAGTCATCTATTCTAAAATGAAGTCATAGTTTTTCACTTATAACTTCTATCAGTTTAATCATCTAACACTTTTTTTGATCTAGGGTACAGGAGTCTTCTCTAGCAAGTCAGCCACATTCTGTGATTCTTCATTTATTTATCCATTTGCTGCAATAGTTATTAAGCTTCTATGTGGTATCATGTTCTGTGCTAAACACATGGTACGTATATGGATTCGTGCATGAGGATAGTCCTCTGTTCACCTGACAACATGCCTCATTTCGTGTCCACTACATGAGGTAGGGCCGGAAATAGCAGTGGTTTAAACAAAATATGCAGTGTTTTGCCTTACATCAAGAAGGGACATTAACAGGCACTCTTGGTGTTTAGGTTTCCCAGTCTCTGCCTTCTCTGTCACTGGTAACTCTGGGTGCTTGGTTTCCAGTCTCATGGCAACTTCATGGAACAAAATAGTGGCTGGAGCCCCAGCTATTACATCCAACATTCCAGGCAGTCAGACAGAAAAGGGCTAGAGGACAAATCAAATACCAGATGCCCCTTGTCCCTCTCATCCTTTCCAAGCACCTCTCCCCAGTTCACCTGGGATTTCATTTTCTTGGCAGAGGCTGCCCCTAGCTGTGAAGGAAGAAGGGGGAACACTGCCAGCTGTATCCAGGGCTGGATAGTGCTCTGCCCCTCAGGTGGAAGGAGAGACAGGAAACTGATAACCAACTTGTAGTGGCTCGTAGTCCTCACATCTGCATCTGGAACCTTCCATGCCTCCCAAGTGATAAAAGACAGAGGGCCCAGTGGGCAAACGGTCAAAGGCGGTGGGTGTAGGACAGTGAGAGTGACAATCCCCAGTGCTGGCTGCGCAGGACTATCCACCTGGTGGCCTGCTCGGGGGACGCAGGCAAGAATGTGCCCTCGCTGTTCTAGCATCGCCCACCTCGGGGGGCCGCCGCTGGGTTGCCCTTCATTTCCATGAACTTTCATCCCTTCTCCAAGAACTTTTAGTGATTTGGTGTGACGTTCTAATACTTTTTATTGGAAGAGTTTCATGTGGCTTTTCAGTTCTCAGTATTTTCAAAATTTGATGTGGATTCATGTAAATACTATCTTAAAGTACAGATTTTGCTGTTTCCCTCAGTATTTAGTGCACTTACGGGCCATTACTCTGGCTCCTCTAAAGTGGGCTTTTTGTTGTTTTTTAACATGTTTGAGCTCTGGCTCCGCTCTGCTGATAAATCAGCCCATTGTCACGGCCAGATGCTGACAGCACGGCTGCCGCCGGGAGGCATTGTTATAGAGGAGGGTGGGAAGGGCGGGCGTCTGGGTATCATTTATTTTCTCCCAGGTCTCAGCCCCAGGAAATAGCCGGCCTTTTTTTTTTTTTTTTTCAGTGATATGTCTGAAGTTCTAGACTTGCACAGCTCCATAGTATGGGGACCAGGGTCTCTGGAGGAAACCTGAATCAATTAATCTCTATATCTATCTATCTATCTATCTATCTATCTATCTATCTATCTATCTATCCATCTATCTATCTCTCTTTCCCCCATCCTCTCCCCCGAAATGCCTGAACTAGGCATCAGTGGTTCTTCTCTACCTGCATATGTAAGTTATTTCCTGGCCCTGGGTCATCTGGCTTCCTCTATTCTCTGAATGATCATTTGCTCAGACTGCAGAGGGTTGAGCTCACCTGTAATCGAAGGGGTGAGGGGGTAGTAATGGCTTTGGAGGGGTTGGGAGGATTCAAGGAGATGCCATACCCTCAGCCGGTCCTTCCCCCAGAGCCAAGCTGGAGCCCACCTGGCTGCATTAGTGGCAGTGGAGAGCCACTTAGAAGGGTGTGGGGGAGGTTCCGAGAAGGAAGGTGACAGAGGCTAGGAGACAGCCTTTGGGACCCAAAGGGAGAAAAACGCTTGTTGAGACGGGCCGGGGCATTGCCGGGAGCATGCTGGCGGGGGGTGGCAGAGGGTGGCGCTCGTGGCAGAGGCTCCAGGGCTGGTGGCTGTCACACAGGGAAGGGCCTCCACATGCAGACACTCACACTGCAGATTTGCCAGAAGCATCCCTGCAGGCAGGTAAAGGGACAGTGGCCAGTGACAAGGCTTTGAACTGACTTTGGGTCTTCGAGGAGCCGCTTCCTGGGAGGTAGACTTCCACGTGGAGGCCACTCCTGATGTGCAGGTTTCCTGGTGACTTCCTTCCAAGGCCTCCCAGGAAAGCTGAAGCTGCTTTGGGGGTCACTGGATGAAAGATCAGCTTAGGCCTTCAACAGCCTAGTGTGACCCAAGATGGAGCTTGCCACCTAGAGGTACCTGGGATCAAGTTGGGCAGCATCCAAGGTTCCCTTTCCTGGCAGGCCTGGCTGGCTTTTCTTTAGCACCAGCATTGAGCAGATCCATCTGACCCCCAAATCCTGAGTGGACAGAGCTGAGGATCCACCTGAAACCATGGCCCCGTGTTGTAAGAAACACGGACAGAGGTGAGATCTGCAGGCAGGTCCAGGAATTCCCTGTGGAGACAGAGCGGGGCTACTTTGTCATCGGAAGGAGGGAATGGCCAGGGCCCTCCAGGCTCTGCCCGCTGCCCACCACAGTGAGGTCGTTAGCTGAGACAGATGCTCCAAGCTGGCGTTACCCACTCCACCATGGCCACAGAAATTTCCCGGAGCCTTCCATGGAATGTCTCATTTTAAGTGCTGTCATAGCCCCAACAGACCTGTCAAGATGCATTAGCTGGAAACGGCCCCCGGGGAGGAGAGTGGAAGACCGCCGCAGAGAAAGTGGATGTCCGCCAATTCCATGTGGGAAGGCAGCTGCCAGAGTGCCGATTCTGATTTACAGGACTTGATCCTACGCCGTTGTTTTCCTGACTCAGTTACTAGTAAACAATGCACAGTTGCTTCAAACTTCTGGCCTTCTCTTGCATTTTTTTTCCACTCTGAAATCACTCTGCAAAGTCCAGGATACTCTTCAGCTGTGGCCCCCCAAGACCCTCTGGGGTTTGGAGAACCAGAGACACCTGAAGCTGGGCCCAGGAGCAAGGTGTGCAACGTGCCTTGCATTGCCTGAATTTCGTGGGGGAGAATCGTGGCCATCCTAGCCTGAGGGACTTGTGTATTGAGAAAAGTTTTCTGGGAATAAATGACAACATCAACACCATCCTGAGTTCCCAGCCTCCAGATTTCAGACTTGTCACTTTCCAAAATCACATGAGCCAACTGCTTAAAACATATTCCATTGGTTCTGCCTCCCAGGAGAAGCCTGTCTTAGTCTGTCCTGGCTGCTGTCACAAATACCAGAGACTAGTGGCTTATAAACAACAGATATTTACTGCTCAGAGCGCTAAAGGCTGGATGTCCAAGATCAGGGTCCAGCGCTGCAGGTTCTGGTCTGAGCATCTTTCTTGCTTTCAAACAACACACCTTCTGCAGGTTTCTCTTGGAGCACTTGTCCTGGTATCCTTCAGTGACCATGTAAAAAGTTTGGTGACCCTGAGGCCACCACAAGGAGAGGGCATTTAGAGGGAGAGAGGCCCAAGAAGCCCAGCTGTGGGTTTTCCAGCCCAGAGGAGGCCACCCCAGAAACCAAGTCCACGGCACTTTGATCTGGACATCCAGCCTCCAGATCTGTGAAAAATAAGTGTGTATTTTTCCAGACCTCTCCATGGTGTTTCGATATAGCTGCCTGTGCTAAGAAGCACAGACAGGCCCCCCTGAGCTGTCAGAGTAAATTCAGAATGCCCTTGGGGTATAGTCTGTGGGTACCACCCTCATCAAGCCTCACGCCACTTCTGTACACAGGCCAGGCCTGGGCAGTCTGCAAAGGAGTCCGTCTCTACTCACTTGACGTTGAGGAAGCACCCATGCCCTACCCTCCTTGTGGGGCCTCACACTTGGGCCGCCAGACCCACCTACCAGCTGAGTGGTTTTCTCCCCCCATTCACCCCACCCACCCAACCTTACCCTCCTGGCCAGGCCCCCAGCGAAAGCCCACCCAGGCCTTGTCCTCAGAATCAGGTTTCAGAGAAGACTCTCATTAAAGTTGGTTTTTGAAATTCACATGAGTTTTAGGGTAAAAATTCTCCTCTTTCTCTTTAAAATACAACAAGATGAATTTGGAGATATTTATCCAGAGCAGTGAGAGTGGGTTGTTTAGTCAACCGGATGAAAGTAAGGAGCTCAGCATTCTAGAAAATACCCTGATGGAATCTGTGTTTCTTTCCCTTGAAGGTTTTCCTGTCGAGAGTTTGCTGTGTGCGTGTGCAGGTGAGGTTTAGCCAGACTCCCCAGTTGCACTCTTTTTTAATAAACCAGCATAAAGTAGGATTTATTTACATAATGCAATGATCCGTGAAGGTTACCATAACACGGAGGGACCATATTAACCGCTTGGGTGGAATTCATTAGAAATTAACTACCACTTAAATTAATTTTCCCACAGTCACAAGGCTGTAATGGTGGGAGAAGGGACCGTCCATCAGCAGGTGCTGACAGGGGACCTGTCACCACTGTTATTTATAGGTGAACACGTCAACCCGTGGAGCAGGCACACCTGGCCAACTCAGAGCCCCAGACTTGCAAAAGCCACTCCAAAGGCCCCAAATTCCTCATTAATGAGTAATCTGGCCTCATGAACCTGCCCTTTCTCGTCCTGGACAAGGGTAGCACAAAGAGACTCTGGTCATCACGACCAACAAACAGGATGACTCTTCCACAGCCCTGTCAGAAAGCATGCGTTCTTACACGAAAAGAGGCTGGGAGCCCCTGCCGCCTCTCCAGGAACCTTTTGGAGCACCAGGTGCAGGTTAACCACACATAATGGGTCCTTGGGGACTTCGGGGACAAGGTCACCCCAAGAGGAGGGCCAACCCTCAATAAAGAGATCAAGCTGGCAGGGACCCACTGGGTCTCCTTTAGGAGGGCAAAGATTGTGTGTGTGCTGTGTGTACACATGTGCATGCATGTGGTGTGTGCATATATCTGCATGCACATCTATATGATTCTGCATGCCCTATGTGCTGTATGCATCTCTGTGTGTGGTGGCAATTGTGTGCAAACGTGGCATATGTTTGTGGTGTGTGCATGTGTGTGCATCTATATAATGTCCGCATGACTTGTGTGCTATGTGCACGTGTGTGTGTGTATAGTGTGTACGTGGTGTGTGTATGCACATGTGGGTATTCGCTGTGTTGTACATGTGTGGTGTGTTCACGTGCGTGCGGTGTGTGCTACATGGCATGGGCCCACGTGTGTGGTGTGTGCATGTGTGCGTGCGTGTGTGTGAGTGGGAGGGAGAGACACTAGCCCTCTGGGAACCAGGGTGCATGAGGAACATTGTAGTTACTTGGCAGGGGTAGGGTAAGGGCAGGTTGAAAAGTCCACTTCCTGGGAAAGAAGGAGGGGGAGGGCAGAGATCTAGAATGTTCTTGTGGGAAAACCCCAGGCCACATTTCCAGCTCCTGCTGAGGGAGCAGTGGATGTAGTTTAGGTTCCAGCTCCTGACTCCTCCAGCCACGGCTGCCTAACCAGCAGCCTCAACAGAAAATCTAGAAGATCTTGGAAGCCTACACTCAGGGCCCCCTGGCAGAGGGGGAAGAGGAGCAGGGTGCCTGGCCTGGGGCCCTCTCAGCCTCAGATGCCCCCTGTGGAGTTGGTGCATGCAGGGGAGGCTTCCCCATGCCAGGGTCCAGGGTGCGCTGTGAGCTGGGCCTCAGTCCCTGAAAGGACAGGCTCCAAGCCGCCTTCCTGTCTGGATTGGGTTGAGGCGGGTGGGGGAAGAGGGGCTCGAGGCCATTGAGGACTAGGGTCAGTGGGGCCTCCTGCTGGACTCCTGTCAGGAAGGCCCCCAGAGTGTCCCCAGTGACTATGGAGGGCACTGTGAGCTTAGAGATCCTGGTGCTTGGCCCCAAGGCCAGCAAACAGAGATGCCTTTCTAGGGAAAAGAGAGGAAACCCCCAAGTATAAATCCCAATCAAAGCTGCCTCTCGCCAAGGCAATGTCCAGATCATGGCCCCTCTCAGGCACCCAGCTTCTTCTGAAAAGTGCAGGGGAGGGCGTGCCTGCAAGCCAGAACTGCCAAAGTGGAGACCCTGGAGGCAAAGTAGGAGAGGAGGTAACAGCGCTAGGGAGCCTCGGCCTTGGAGGAGAGCTGGCAGGCATGACACAGGAGCCAGGAGGGGGTCCCTCAGCTGCCCCAGGAGAACAGCTCCGTGCTTTCTGAAGCCCAAGCCCTGTCACCCTGAACTTGATGCAACATTTGCTCTCCATGCTCACGTTGCGGGGGAAGCTTGTGGCTTTCTCCAGATTTGCAGAAGTGGCTGTCACCCAGACAGGGTCAGGTCCCCCGGCCCTAAAGGGGTGGCTGCTTTGATGACTCTGTTGTCTTCTGCACAAAGTGGGCTGGGGTGGGTCTTTCAGGGAGGTGGACCATCGATAAACTTCCCTCGTGTCTTTTTAAGGAGCTTCCCTCCAATGCCCACACATCTCTGGGAGACCTGTGATGACGCCTCCTGGTCAAGAAGCACCGACGCAAGCTTCTGGCCGACAGTGGACAGTGTGCCGTGTGAGTGACAGTCGCCTGCTGTCTCAGGCACAGCCGCTGTTCACTGCCCCAGCCTCGGCCTCCCCGGCGCCTTGACGCCCAGCCCACTTCTCCGGCAGCACCCAGTTCCATGCAGTTGCGATCAGCCCGCACTGCGAGTTCCCCCGCATGCGAAGTAGTTTCCCCTCCTCCAGTTCTCCACTGGAAACAGCACACAGCCCGAGGCCACCGGAGTAATGCTGGTGTCACGTGTTACAAAACATATTTGTTTCATGTCCTCCAAGGATAAATGACAGACATGTGAAAATGGTCCCCGCTTTCCTTTCAGGGATACTGAGTTTACAATTAACTTCTGTCAGAGGAAACGGCGTCTCCTGCGTCCCCGCGGTGTGACTGCCCCTGCCTCCATTTTACGGGGAAAACGCCGCGTGGTGTTTGACACATGTGATTACAAGTTTACAGAACCCACTCATGTTCCTGCTGTTACTGCCGTTTCTCTTTAGGAAAAGCCACTCATTAGAACCAAACAAGTACAGGCGGGGAGTTGGTTACCCCAGCGCAGTCAGCCTCATTTGTCTGTGTGTCCAGGAAAACTGGTGCCCCCACAGCTTAGAGAATGCTCCTAGACCCCAGAGGCTGGTCTCTCGGAACAGGGGATGAGAATCAGTCCGTGCTTCCTACTGAGAAAATGCACACAGACAGAATTCAGTGTATGCACACCAACACACACATGTGCACATCTCATATACGCATCCACGCATGCACGTAAGCACATGTACCTGCACCTACCTGTGTGCACGCATATATGAAGACACGTGCCACGTGCACATACATACACACACTTGCACATGTACACACCTATGCACGTGTACACACATGCACCTTGCCCTCTCAGGGACAAAGGGCTCCCTTGAGGCAGACAGCAGTGGACAGATATTGGTCTTTGGGGCTGTCTTCCTGCCTCCTGCTTGGAGAGGCCTATGTTCACGGTGAGTTCCATGTTCATCACTTCCGGGGAGACCTGGAAGAGACGGTTCTGTGTGCTCAGAGGCTCTGGGGGAGAGGTTCTTGTGCATGCCATTCATTGCTCACCTGGTCCCACCGGCATGTGTCCAGAGTGGGGGCCGGGGAGAGATGGAACCAAGAGGGAAGGGGAGTGAGGAGCGACCTTCGTCTGTATGCCACAGCAGCTGACGATAAATCCCAGGAAAAGAAGGCCTCCCTCAGGGTCTCAGAGGTGGAGACCCACGAGCTGAAGCCCCTCCCTGCGAGGCCTGTGTGGGCAGGCCGTGGGGGGAAACCAGCAGGGCTGTGGGAGTGGCAGCTCCTGGAACGGGGACGACCACCAGATACTGGACGCCTGACGTGCCGAGCACAGAGCAAGCCAGTGCGGCCCATGCCCAGAGCAAATCTAGGCTTTAATTCTAGAAAGACCCTGTGGGGGTTTTGTGAAACGTAGAAGAAAGGAAGTGTGTCTTGCGACCTGAAACAGCGGGGAGACGAAGAGTGGCCCCCGAGAGCACTAACGGGCAGGCCGCCTGCCCCCAAGATCCGGTCGGAGGAGGGGCCCCTG
Organism: Micronycteris hirsuta; assembly: GCA_004026765.1. NCBI lineage: Eukaryota > Metazoa > Chordata > Mammalia > Chiroptera > Phyllostomidae > Micronycteris > Micronycteris hirsuta. Next base: position 139,308 of record PVJI01001833.1, read on the forward strand.
CCCAGCACTGCGCCAGCACTGTCTCAAGATCTAGGCCCGACTTCTTATTAAGGTCACGGCCATCAGAGCCCAGGCCTCTCGCCCTGAGTCCTTTCACCCCTCAACCTTCCCTCACCCAAGTTCACACTAAGGACATCACTCTTCTGGAAAAGAGCTCTCCAAAGAGCTCAGGAGAGAGAGAGCCTTTAAGTTGCTCCTTCAGGAGCATTTGTAACTTGAGATAATTTTAGGTCATGTTTTTACTCTTTGAACTTCATTGCATTATTCAATGTTTTAAATCATATACACAATTCATAGTCATTTCAGAAAACTCACAGACCTCTGGTTAAAAAGAGCATAAAATGATACATAATCTTGCCCTTCTGAGGAAGCTGACGGGGACAGGCTGGAAGTGGGGGTGATCTCCACACAGTGACACACCAGTGCCTTAGGCAAACCGGTCAGACCGCTTGGATGAGGCACGTGGAGACTCAGGCCCTTCCAGCAGCCCCTGCCGGCCATTACACCAGCACAGGGGGCCTGAGTTCACCATCAGAGCTCGTCCTGACCTGTCCAAGGATCTCCTGTAAACGGAATCACTTAGCATACATGAGTTGGGATTCAGCTTCTTTCATTAACACATTCGCTTCTTTATTTTGAATCTCTCTGAGCTCCTTTTCCTTATCCCTGTCTTCTTGTGCTGCCCAGGACTCTTGCTCAGTCGTGAATGGAAAACAGAAGAGCCCTTCATCAGGTTGAAAATGCTACTGCTTTTTCTCATTTGTTAAAAGTTTTTGAAGTTATAAATTGATGTTGTAGTTTGTCAAATGGGTTATTTGCATTTTTTGAATTCACCATATAATTGTTATTCCTTAATCTTTTAATGTGGTGAGTTACATTGATTGATATTTTTTGTTAGCTAATTTTACATTCTTAGGATACACCCAACCTGATCATGCATATTATTGCTGAATTTGATGTATTCATATTTTTAAACTATTTTGCATCTATATTCATAAAGAATATTATTCTATATTTTTCTTAAAATGTCTTTGGTTTTGAAATCCTGGTTATAGCAGCCTTGTAAAATATTTTGAGAAGGGAGATCTCCTCTCATTTCTGAAAGAGTTTGTGTAAGATTAATGTTAATATTATTTCTCATTCACATGCTTGACAGAATTCACCAGTGAAGTAATTTGGACCTGGAATTTTCTTTTGTAAGAAAATGTTTAATTATTTTCTCTGTAAAAAGTTGTTTATTAATCCAACATCTATAACAAATAGAGGGCTGTGTGAATTTTCTATTTTTTCTTGAGTTTGTTTATTTGTATCTTTCAAGTGGTGCATGTATTTTATCTGAGTTGTCAAGTATATTAGTATAAAGCTGTTCATAATATCCGCCCTATCATTACCCTTACAATGTCTGCAGGGTCTGTTATGATGTCCCCTTCTTTTGTTCCTGCTATTGGTGATTCATGTCTTCTATTTTCCCCCCTTCATCTGTCTTGTTAAAGTCTTATAAATTTTATTAATCTTTACAAAGAACAAAGTCTGGGTTCGTAAATTTTTTTTCTGTTGTTTGCTTTATATCTCATTGATTTTTCTTTCATATTTTTATAATTTTCCCTGCTTACTTTGACCTTAATAGTCTAGCTTCTCAAGGAGGAAGCAAAGGTAACTGGCGTTACACTTTCCGTTCTGTCTTCATGCAATGTGTCTCACCGCTTGTTATGATCACGTAGTGGGGTCCCCTGGCTTCTTCTTCCTGCCGGATACCTCAGGATTCTTGAGGGAGTCAGGTGCCCTTGCGGAGAGGTGATCACCAGAGCTTGGGTGCAGCAAAGGGACAGCAGAGCCACCCTCACCCCACACATCAGGACCCAGGCAGCTGCCACTTTTTACCACGCCCTTCAGGTGGCCTTGGCCCAGACACTCAGCACCCTTGCTTCATTTCCATGCCAGATCCACTCCACCAGGCTTTCCCAACCTGGCAGGTGAGCTGTCAAGGACTGCAGATCTCCTTTCACCAGAGAGCTCAGCTCTGTCCTGGACCCTGTGCTGCTGCTGGGGTGGTGGGATGGTGCAAGCTTCAGGTCTTGTCCTCTCTAGACAAAAGGGGCTTTCTGGGACCTTCAGCTTCCCAGTCAGCCCTCCATGTGTCTGAGCTGATCCTGGGCAAGCAATGGCAGGGTCAGGATTTATCCTGGCACCCTAAGCCCACACATGGGCACAGCTCCATCTACACAGGCTCCCCCCCATCCCTGGCTCCTGTCACCCCATCTAGCTTCTTACCTGCACCCTCATCCAGGACTGATGGGTCTTCCTGTATGCACAGCAGGGTCCTACTTCTCCCTGGATGGGCCAAGGGAACGCATACTACCACCGCCCCAGACTCAGCTGCCACCCACCCCCACCAGTCAGGGAGCAGCCCCTCTGCCACCGCCTGTGAGACAGGAGATGCCTGGGCATAGGCAGAAAATGCAACGTGTCTCACAGATCCTCAGGGATCTTCTCTCGGTCCTTCCTGTGTCTCCAGCCACCTCACCTGGGACCCTCACAAGGATGCAGATCCTCCCTGCACCTGATGTCCTGAGAACCACTGGGTTCTGGCTAATTCACAATGGACCCTTTTAAATTTGCACAAAACCAAGTGAATTAGCATCAGGTACACATCAGTAGGCAAAGATTGTCCACTTGGCTCTCAAGCTGTTAGTCCAGCCATGTCTCCTATTTTTACAAGATTTCATTTCCATTGGTTTTGCTGCTTTTTAATGAAGATTTGTTTCATCTCTTTCTCTCACTCCCACCCAAAATAACATTGTAGCCCAACTGAGATACCTATTTTTCTGCTTCAGAAGAAAGAAAATAATAAAGCTGCACTTTTAAGCCACCTGATTTCTCAGAATCTTAATTAACAAATTCTGTGTGTACAACATAGAGCCTATTCTAAAAAAAAGACTACATTTTCTATTTCTTTTGAGCTCTAAGATTTTCTGTTCATCAGCAATACTACGCTAAATTAACCTTGCACATTCTAAGTATATTATGTTTCATTTACATGAGTAAATTATTTATGTGTCTAGAAACATAACAGATTTAATTAGGCATTAGTCTCCAGTTCAGTCAGAAATTGTTTCATTTTTTTTATTTCTTAAAATTGTTCTCTTGTTTCTTCTAACCTGGCTACATAAGGCAGAAAGGGATGACTGTGAGAACAAAGTGATTTTAGAACTGTGTCAACCTTGTTCCTTGTGAGGCCATGTGGAATTGAACAGAAATTGAATTTGGGGGATTAATAAACAGTGAGAAAGCTTGCTCCGCCCCGCCTTCCCCAGTTATCTGAGCACTTTGAAAACAATCCAACACAAAACAGCTTGGGGAAAACTGCCAAGTTTTGGGCTCCAAGAGTCACCTTGGATTTCTGGGGGCCACCCATTGTGCGGGCCATTTCTGGACACCTGTCACAGGAGAGGGTGGGGACAGTTTGGACTTTTTGGTCCTCTGTGATTCCACTGCCTCTGGGCTTTAGACCATGGCAAGGAACTCAGAAGATCCCTCTAGCCCCTTCTCCTTCTCCCCCTCCATCTCGGGGGCAGGACAGATGACATGCCAGATCTCCCAGTCTGCTGTTCAGCCAGGAGCAGCCACAGGGCATGACCCACTAGGTGAGAACAGAAGGGTATTCACAGCTGTTTGAGTCAGGCATCTCCAGAGAACCAGGACCAATAGTGTACATATTGATCCTTATACAGACATGGAGACAGAGAGCTTAAGCAACTGTCTTATGCAGATATTAGGCCAATTTTAACTCTGTACAGCAGGTGGGCAGGCTGGAAATTCAAGGGTGAAGTGACGTCAGATTCTCAAATCCAAAGTCTGCAGGGCAGGTTGGCAGGATAGTACGTAGGCGGGGCTTCTGTGTTACAGTCTTGAGGAGAAATCTGTCTTTGCTCTTAAGACCTTCAACTGCTTGGATGAGACCCCCCACACACACATCATGGAGGGTATGTCTACTGGTTTGAACATTAATCACATCTAAAAAAATACCTTCACAGCAACATATAGATTGATGTTTCACATAACAGGGCACCATGAGCCAACCAAGTTGATTCATAAAATTAATCATCACAAAGGCTCTGATATCACGGATATGTAGCCCACATCTGGAGCTCCAGCAGCCATTTTGCAACCATGAAGAACCAAAGATGAGGGAAAGACTGAGAGACAGAGAGCAGCAGCCTTTAAGTCACTGAACACATGAACCAACAGCTGCAATGACCTGCCTCCAGCCTGCAGGTAGGCAGGAAACAGACCCCTGAGTGTCCAATTGCTCTGCTTGATTAGTCACTGGGGGTCTTTCAACCACTGAAGTCAGCAAAAGATGATTAAAACATTAACCTTCCTAATGATGTCAAGATGATGGAAGGATCAGGCTATGGCAAGGGCCCTGGGATGAGGTTTGGTGCTAACAGCTGGTCCTCCTTGTCCAGGTGTCGGCCTGACGAGCTGCCCAGAAGCTGGCCGCTGAGCGGGCAGCACCTACTGAGCTACCCCAGGGGTCTGGTCAAAGCCAAGAGAACATTCCTACTGCACTTGGACACATGTGGCACCTGTATGGGGAACTGAGGGGGCCACACTGTGCAAAGAATCCTGCACCTCACGTGTGACCCCTGAGCCTACAGTCCCAGTGTTGCCGATGAACTGCCCCCTCCAGTACTGGTGACGACACTGACGACACTGTCCCCCAGCAGGCAACCCAAGTTCCTTACAGGGTCCCAACTGCAAGCACATTCTTCCCCTTTTCCTCTTCGCACATCAACTTCCTCTGAACAGCTAAGTTCATGTGGTGGACCTAATACGGTTTTTCAAGCAACGGGCAGCCTCCCAGAAGCAGCAGAGTACCTGTGTTCACAGGACTCCCGTTTGTGGTCAGGTGACACCTAACTCCACGAAGCGGTCCTGCTGCCACCCTGTCCTCAGCCCGGGTGGCCCCAGCACAGCGTGGTAGTGGCGGTGGTCTCAGTGGAAGCAGGGAATAAGCTCTCCCCTGAGTCCAAGAGAAGAAAGGACAGGTCCCATTCCCCCACGCCCTCCAACTGTGTCCAAGGGGACACGGAATCCTCCAACCGTCTCCACGTCTGCACACGCGGATTCGCTTCTCCTGTCAGGAAACCAGAGGAGGGGACACAACTGTTTCTTCGTTTTCTTCTGTTCGGAATCGGCTACACTGCACATTTCCTCACTGTCCAGAAATGTTTGATTTTTTTTAGCTACTCGGCTTCATTTCAAACCAACACATGCTCTTGCTGCAGCAAAGCAGGGGTGTTGTTCGTTCCTAAGGAACAACATTCCCAGCTGTGACATAAACACAAATAATTGGCTCTATGACATTCTTAATAAAAAAAGACATGTTGATTTTGTTGTAATGGCAAATTTATAGCATATTTTTCTGCTAAGTGAGAACAAACATGGTCCGGGCTTGAGCATCCGTTCTGTAAACCAAGACTGCCCTCTACGGACACACGGCTTTCCCACGGACCGGCCCGTCCTCCAGCTGCTCGGGCACCTGAGGAACGAGGGCTGCTTCCAGACTAACCAGCCCTCAGCTGAGGAGGGGCGATGTTCCTTCCTGTCCCCCCCGCCCCCGCCAGCAGCTCTAGGGGGCGTGAGTTCTCCATTCACTTCCACCAGAGCTGGGCTCCAAAACTAACTCTCAGGTTTCCGTGGAAATTCCCGGGGCCAAGGGGTGACAGGCTCTCAAGAAGCAGCTGAACTTGGAAATGCCAACTGCTGCAGAGAGAAAGAGGTACTTGTGAATTTCCCTAAGTGCCCAGAAAAGCTGGCCTCCACCGCCTCTGTCAGAAAGAGACCCCTTCAGTCCAGGAGACCCGACAAGAAGGCAGGAGGCGGCTAGGCCACGACGGCAGCTTTTCAGAGTTGCCGAGTGGCTGCCATGTAACCAGGTGCGAGGCCGGTCCGGGATGCACAGGTGGATGGCATGTAACCAGGTGCGAGGCCGGGCCGGGATGCACAGGTGGATGGCATGTAACCAGGTGCGAGGCCGGGCCGGGATGCACAGGTGGACGGCATGTAACCAGGTGCGAGGCTGGGCCGGGATGCACAGGTGGATGGCAACGGGCCCTTACACAATGAAGTGCGCCAGGAAAGCAGCGCTTCCTGCACACCTGCAAGCTCACTGGGAACCGTGGGCAGGCAGAGGCCACCACAGCGGACGGGTCTGAGACACCAGTGACAGGCTGCTGCCTTTCAAAGTACAGGGAGGGGAGTTTGCTGCGCAGACATTAGGCCCAGCCCCCTCCTCCCCCGGGGTGCTCAGCGTGCTCTTAGTGTGCCCCACAGAAGACTCTCCAGGAAGACATAATGAGAGCTGCAACCAGGACTGCAACTCTGACTCTCAAGTTCATGCCTGAGTCACAACTGCCCCATGGTTACAGACATGGTCTCAGCTCAGCTGACCCTGCTGGGTCAGGGGCAGGAGCCTTAATCCACCAGCTCACATCTCTGTCCTAATTCCTGAGAAGAGCCTATTTCTCATATATTCTCAGTTGTCCCTGCCCACTAACACCGTGTGCAGCCCGCTAACTGTGGGCTCATGGTCAATCGCGCCCACCACCCGCCTCGTGGAGGAGGGCAGCTTGGTGATCTGATGAGGAAACAGGGAATTGAACTCAGATTTCCTAGTCAATAATTGTGCTAGCAACGAACACTTGAGGCCTACTCTTCATTTCTCTTCAAAACCCTTCAAGTGGACAGGACTTTAAATAGCAGCGGGGCCTGCTCAGCGTGTTCCCAGCTGCCAGAGTGACCTCCCAGCCATGGCGACACTCCTTCCCCAACTCTGGGGCTTCCTGCAGGTCTGATCCCCACGCAAGACGGACGAGGAAGCGTGCCCCAGCGGGCCCCCAGGGTGCGCTGTCCACATCTCCACAGTGACTGACCACCAGCGCCAGCACTCAGGGCTTGCTCCCAGCAGGTTCCTGCTGTCCTCAAGCTCTTAAAGCAGGAGTTCTACTTTCTGAAGCAGGGATATCATGAGATAGGACCTGGCATCGGTCCCCTTGTCCGGGCAATGGAAGGAGGGCCCACATGGGAAAGGAGGAAATGTCCATTAATTCTCAGTGGCAGAGGAGTCTAGAAATCAAAGTCCTTCTTGTTAAAAGTGAAAGTCAAGTTGTTATCTTAGTGCAGGTTCTCGGTGCCAGTTTCACATGTCGTTAATGGTGTAAGAGGAAGGGACACTTTGCTTGGTGGCCACACTGGGTGGGGAGTGACTGAGCAACACTGTCCTGTTGGAACATCCCCGAGGAGAGGATGTGAGTCCAACACGCAGCCTTGTCACCCAGAGGCACACGCTTAGGACAGCAGGCCTTAGGCAGGCTCCGTGCTCCCGGGGGAGGAGCTTCCGGCATGACTCTCCCTGCTGGGGGGCCCGCGTTCGCCGGGTGTCTCCTGTCTCTGCCCGCACTTAACGGTCCAGAAGTGTGACCCACACAACCCCCAAGTGTGCCCAGGTCTGCGCTCAGACCTTGTTGTCACCCGTATACTGACCCTATGGGTATCCCAGGTAATACAAGCCTGCACCTATGACACACCTTGAGCAGCAGGACCCGGGACTGCCTGCCTGGGGGGTGCTAGCGGGTGATCCTGGTGAGCTACTGGCCAGGTGAGGTCACCGGCACTGGGTCACTGCATTTACAGATGGAATGATGAGGGGCCACCTAGGCCACTGTGAAAATTTCTGCACCTCAAGACTGTTTGGACATGGCCTTTGAGGGGCAGAGGGCTGAAGGCTTCCCCAAAGTGTCCATGACTCACAGAACTCAGAACAGGGCTCCCACTGCCCAGGAGAGCCAGGTCAAACCACCCAAGTGGTGACATGATGAGCCCCTCCCCTACCCTGGGCCTGGGCTAAGCTAGACAGCGCTTGCCCCTCCCCAAATCCCAGCTGCAGGAGCGAGGTCAGTCTATACGTAAAAGCCTAGATATGCCTGATTTAAGGAAAGGACTGAGCAGCCAGGAGAAAGTTGACAATGACCTTGTGTCACCCTAATGTTTACCCAAAGAGGAAGCCAGGAGTCTTATTTGAGGTCCGCTAACAGACAGACACAGAGAGCAAACACTGAAGAGCACTCGTTACCAGACACCCACGGGCCCCCGCCACCTCGGACTCCTGCCCCAGCACTCGGTCCCCAAGGCCTGTCATGGCCACTAGCTGGGGTATCCATTTTTATTCTCCCTTTTTAGTTCGACACATTCCTATACTGATTTTTACCCATTAGTATTATTTTTTCCCAAACCACTTTAATTGTGCATGTTGTCCAACTATTAAGTCAGAGGCGTATTTGGGGCTCTGAAGTCAACATGGAGTTGGCGTTCACATCTGCATATCAGTATTTCACAAATCTGAAAATGCATGGGATTGGATTTCTGTCCTTATAAATTAAACCAAACATGGCTTTCACTCCCCGCACCCCTGTCCACTTTGCTCCGCTGGCTCCTCATGGAACTGAACACAGTAAAATATTTCATTTGGATGGGGTTTCATTTTGTTCTGTTGCCAAACCTGGTACAAGAAGAGATTTTTTAACTAAAAAAAAAAAAAAAAAAAAAAAAAAATTTGTAAAGAGCTAGCACTCTGTTCATATTCTGGATGAAAAACGTATTTGGAAATAGAGGCGACTCTCAAGAGTTTTACTAATGTGGGATTTACTGACCACATGGAACGATCTCTCTCAGATTTGAACTTAATATTAATTTTAATACTTTTCAGTAAGACTTTGCACTTCTCACAATACACACACTGCCATTCGAATGGACAGGCAGCAGTCTCGGAATGTGTCAAGAATGTGGGTTTTACCACCTTCTTAGAATAACCAAATGTACATTGTAGAGCCCTCCTACATAAAACAGCATAAAGTCACTTTTCTTTGCAGAGGTTTCCACTCCTGGAGAGCTGCAGGCTCCTCCCTGGGTCCCTCCACACACACCCCACCAGGCTCCTCAGCCTCCGAGACCCAGGCCCAGGAGAGGGGAGCGGCAGGACTGGGGTGCAGAGAGAGGGTAGCACACACATTCTTACAGGGCCAGAGAGCAGATATTCTCGGCTTCCTGGGCCTCGTAGTCTCTATCACAACCACTCTGCTCACTGCGTACCTCGAAAACAGCCACAGACAGTTTGTGGATGAATCAGGGGTGCTGAATGACAATAAAATGTTATTTACAAAAACAGGCAGGGGTTCACCACCCCTGAGGCATGGCCCTGCCTCTTCCTGGAACCCGTGTCCCATCTGACTCCCCCATGAGGCCATGAGGCCAAAGCCAGGTCAGTCCATACTCAGCACACACTGGGAATCACAGGCCTTGACTGGCCAAGTTCATCAGATTCCAGGCAGTGTGCTCGGAATCTGGGCTGTTGGGTGTTTCCTAAAACCTCCCCAGGGGATTTTAAGGAGAATACAGCTAGAGACTCTGGGTGAGAGGAATAGCATGTGACACGCCTGCACACACAGCCACATGTGTGCGCAAATACATGTGTGCACAGTGACATGTGTGTGCTCACGCACAAGCACACTCGTGTGCACAACATGCACGTGCAAACACACATGTGCCACACACGGTGCAACAGCATATACTCACCGACACCCACATAAAGACACATACACACACAGACCCTCAAACGTGTGTGTGGACACACTTCCCCCTTACTATAGTAGACCCAGCGCAATTCCCAACCATCCGAATCAGGAAAAGAAGGTTTCTGTGGTCACCCCTTCTGGTAGACTCTGGAAGAGCTGACATCCACTTCGACCATCACGACGATGAAACGCACACGGCTCTCCAGGCCCAAGGAGAGCAGAGCTTGGAGTCCGGCGGGCTCGCTGTGCAGCCAGCATCCCGGGAAGGCCCTCCATCAGTCACACAGGAACTGGGGAAACAGAAACCTGTTCACATGTTTGGGAATGTGTGGTCTCAGACCACACATGGAACACAAGCACCTCAAACTTCTCACACAGGAGGCGTGTAAAGTCACAGAGGCAACTCAGCTTTGGGGGTCCTGGAGAGGAACCAGCTTTCCAGCCACGCTGAGCTAGGGTGGTGAGCCGCGCCATGAGGGCCCCACTGTGTGGCCAGGAGCTGCTTTACCAGCCATCTCTGATTTCAGAGGTGGTGCACATGCTCCCCAGTCTCAGCCTCAGTGGAGTAAGGGTAAAGTTTATTAGAATTTTAAAAAGTACTAATAGTTTGTTTCTTTTCACGGCATAAAACCTGAAAGATATAGTTTACCAAGTAAACAGTGAGAGCACCCCCTGGCTAGTGTGGCTCAGTTGGTTGGAGCATCATCCTGTAAACTGGAAGTTCACAAGTTCGATTCCCGGTCCTGGCACATACCTAGGTTGTGGGTTTGGTGCCCAGTTGGGGTTGCATGTGAGAGGCAACAAATACATGTTTCTCTCTCACATCAATGTTTCTCTCCATCTCTTTCCCTCCCCTCCTTTCTCTAAAAAAATCAATGAGTATGTCCTCAGGTGAGGGTTAAAAAAGAAGGAAGAGCACATCTTTGCACGCCCAGCAAATCCCGTGGGCCTCAGAGTTAATGTCTAGTGACAGCTGTGTGTTTGTTCTTCTGGCCCTTCTTGTGTGGGTGTGCATGTGTGTGTCAAACTATTACTCAGTAAAAATGGGGTCCCACCATTCTATCATCACTTATCTACTGTCTTGATGATCCCTCACCTCAGCCATGTCCAGTTCTATACATTCTTGTAAATGCCCACCTGGTACCCCATCCCACAGATTTAGCAAAATGTATTTCTCTCCCTAGTACAGAAATTTGTGTCCTAGTGCTTCACTCATATAAACAATGTTTCCAAGAGCATCCTTACACATGTCTTTCTGTGCCGTGTTTGAGTATATTTCTAAGTTACCTAGAAATAAAACTCTTAGGTCAAAGATGAGACTGATTGGACTATAATTCATGCAAGGCTTGCCCCTCAAAAGTCTTTCTATTTTTCTGACATCCAGGGCCACTGATGAGGAGTTGGATGCATATTTGGTTTTCCTGCTTTGGGTGGTAAGCTGCTTCTTTCCTCTGGAAGATACTGGGGTTTTCTCTTTGTCTTTGGTGTTCCGAGTCTTTGTTGAGTCAAAGCTGATAGTGTGTAGCTCTTCAGCACTGAGAACCTTTATGATTTATTCAGTTATCTTCTGTCCACTTCCCTTTTTCTCTCCTGGAAATCCTGGAGAAACACTGACACCAGAGGCTAAGCACCCACATCTTCTCTCTCACGCCTATGTGTCCTACGAGATCCCTTTGGTGGCGCCTTCCAGTTCACTGACTTCATTTGAGCCATGTCCATACACCGATCTGCCTTGTTCCTGAACTTTCTGTTGGGATGGGACGGAATCATATTTTAAATTTATAATAGGTTTTCATTGTTCTTTGTTTCTTTTTGGTGGGGTCTTCAAAAAAACTTCTATGAATGCATTAGTCTTTCTGATACCACTAGAGATACCAGCTATAATATCTGTAATGATTTTTTAGTTCCCTGAATTATTGGTTCCCCAGAATCACCTGCTCGGCCAGCTAACTCATCCCTGTCCTCTGTGCCTCAGGTTTGAGGGAGAACCTGGGGGTTCTGGCGCCGAGTGCACTAAGTCCATGAACTGCAGCAGCCTATCCGGCTTCCACTGCCTTACAAGGATGCATTTCTCTGTCACCTGAAGACTCAGGTGCCTGGGCAGGTAGACAGGACAGGATATTAGCTGCTCTATCTGAGGGGCAGCTGAGCGTGGACAAGGCGGCACTGGTAGAGTCAGTCTCAGGGGGGACTTGAATGAACTCTGTGAGGAGTCTTCATTCCTCCTCCCAGGAATCTCTGCCTTTCCTATGTTGACAGACTACAGTTGTCGGGACTCCAGGGAAAGTCAAAGGTCAGAATGGCCCCATGCAGAGCTTGTTCCCTGAGCGCCCTCTGCTCCCACTAGTGGCCCTTGTAGAGGGGGGCACCTCCATGTGTCTGCTGCAATGCCCCCCATCCAGGACATTGTTTTAGGGGCTCGCACAAGGCTGCTTTCACCCCGTCAGCTCCAACCATCCAGTGGGTTCTCTTGCCACACTCTGGGCCGTGCCTTCTTTTTCAGCCTAGTCTAGTTCTATTTCTCCTCAGGGTTCAGAAAGGAGTCACAACTCTTGGGCAGGATATGCTGCTCTGCTTTCCGGTGTGGCTAGGGATTTACTAGTTTCTAAATATATTGCCCTGCATTTGGAAGATTGCAAAGTGAGAAGGACCGTGGGCACACATGCAAGTGTTCTGGCCTGATTTGGATCAAGGACAAATGAGGGTGAAGTGAGTTGGGTGTTGAAGTCCCTGAGGCACCTGTGCACCAAGGCTGAGGGTCAGATCATGGAAACAGCAGGAGACACGTGGGAGGTGATTTCATCCTGAGAGAAACATTTGAACTGCACCTCCGTCTACAGAGTAACACGCAATGGCTGAAAGATTATTACACAAACTCTGGACAAAACAAGGACATCGCTGAAGGGACATTTAAGGTAATATTTTATAATCCAGAACCCTGAAGGAAAATCAGATACATTTTACTTTGTAAAGGTGTGCATTTTTGTACAGCAAGACACGTGACAGAAACCCATAGTACTAAGACTGAGAAAAATGTTTGCAGATCATATGGCAGGCAAAGGGTTAGTCTCCTTACTATAAGAAAACCCTCTTCTTACTTAAAAAAAGACAAGCAATTTGATGGGAAAACAGCAAAGAATAAGGACAGTGCAGTCTCACCCAGGGGGCGCATGTTCTCCACGGAGGGCGACACTCACAGAACTGCACCCTGGGGCTGAGCAGGACCCTGGGGGAGGGGCCGCTGCAGGGCTGCAGGGGAGGGGGGGAAGGCGCCCCTGGACCCAGCAGGACTGCAAACAGGCCAGACCTGGTGCAGAGACCTGGAAGCACAGCAGGTAAGTGGGAGCGTGTTGCAGCACCCTTGGCCTTCTCTGCTGGTGGGGCACCAGGGGAAGGGGCTCCCAGAGCTGTGGCTTCCCTGGCTGGGTCAGCACTGGCCCCCAGTGGTCCCGCTCACATTCCTCCTCTCTGTCTCCTCTTTCACCATCTGCCTCTCTTCTCTCCTCCTGCTTCTCTCTCCCAATTTCTGAAGGTCTGGCGAGTCTCCCTGGCTCCTCCCCCAGGATAGCATCCTTACACTATTTCCCAGGGAAGATAAACAGTCAAAACACTGTGTTGTCAAGTCACTGGAAATAATGGTTTTCTCCCTGGGGTCTTGTCACCAACTTGATACATAATTAGGTTCTTTTGTTTTAGCCTGTTTCCAATTTTCTGAATTGCATCTTCTTCTTCTTGCTCAAATTTTTCCTTTATTTGTACAAAGCACCAATGACTCCAGAGCCAGCCATACACCAGGATGTATTGGGAGACATCTCCCTCCCCACCCCCCGGGAGACTGTCTCTGACTTTTGTCCCAGCCTCCCAGTGCTTCCTTCTGCAGCATGCACACAAATGAATGTGTGCACTCCTGTGGACTCTTGGACTCAGTCATGGTTATAACTCGGTCTTCCGAGCACTGAGGCTGAAGTGACCACGCCAGCCCTCCTGGGGTCTCCTCAGCCCCACTGGTCAGCATGCAGCATAAGGTGGCAGGGCGGCTGGGTCCCCGTGCTGAAAGCTGTGGCCAGAGCCCCTACCCACCATCTTTTCATGTGGCTTGTTGGCCTGGGTTCCAAGGTGGGTGACCTCTGGTGACCTAGCTTTGGAAAGTCACTTCCTCCCAATGTCACTTCCTCCTAGTCAGGGTCCTGGCCAGAGGTCAGGGTGGGAACAGAGCCCAGGCCCTGCCTTCAGTAGGAGAGTGTGCAGGGCGGGGTGTGGGGGCAGCATCTCTGGGGAGCACGCCGCGCACCGTGTCACAAATGTGCTCTCTTTCTACACCACGCAAACCAGAGGCAGCCCCATCAGCACATCTTTGCATCCTCACTGTGGTTTCACACCTTAATTTGCCGGCAATTAGCCCAACAGAATCATGTGGGACTTCCTGACATAGCTTTAAAACGGGGTTTGAGGGGCGGCCCTTGGCAGGGAAGGGGTGCCATTTGATTTTGCCTGTGGGCGGGCTGAGATTTTACTGCCACACTGATTTTTATTTCCTGGTCGCACCTTCGAATGTGCTTGTTTTCCTGGTGAGTGTCCTCCTCTGTCAGGTGCCTTGTCAGCTACTTTCGTATCATTATTATTGAGGGACAAGTGACACAAAGTTATGTTAGTTTCAGGCGCACGGCATAATGATTCGGTATTTGTACAAACCCTGTGAGTCTTCTCCGCGTCCCTCGATCGGGTCGTCTATCTTTCCCTTACGTGTCCTAAACCCCAGACCTTTATTGTCCGTGCACCTCACCAATGTAGTGCTTGCTCTCTTACCGCTGCCCCGGTATAAGCCCAGCATAAACAGACGGCGAGTGTGTGTGCGGAACACGGAGGTGCTGGCCTGAGACCCGAGACTGGCCTCTCCGCGGCGTCACTGCACAGCGATGTCCTGGGCTGGGGGGCGACTCTCTCTGGCTTCAACCGCGAAGCTGGGCATCCGATGCCTCGCTCACAGCAGAGCATAAATACTTCACTAAAGCCTCCATTTGTCATTTGTGCGGAACACTTTGGAGCTCATGCAATATGAATTACATTTTGTAATGGCCTTCATGTGCAGGTCTTTGGGGAAAACATTGTTTGCAGCAAGACAAAGCAAATTGCGAGCATTCCTAAAGGGGCCAGACTCCTGTCCGCAGAAATACATTTAACCTGACAAAGTTACTCCAATAATCTCTGGTGTTGTCTTTCACTGGACACAAAATGAGGTCTGCCTGTTAAAGTCAGGTGTGGTCAAACGTCCTGGCGCTGAAATCCCGGGTCAGGGTACCTAGAGATCCCGGGAGCAGAACCTGGGGAGGTATCTGAGGAAGCAGTGGAAAGGACACAGATTTGCCCTCAGCAATGGACTGACCACTGCTGTCTCAGGTTGCTGCAGGCTCTGCCTGTCCAGCTGGCTGCCGGTGCCCAGCTTGGGGACACTGGAGGCTGCCCCTTAATTCATCACAGAGAAACCACTCACTCGGTCCCAGTGCACAGTTCCCAAAGCAGTACCTGGAGTAACTGTTTTCCCCATGGTGGGTCACTGGGCCACACTTCCTTTCCCAAGGCTTTTACCCCCACCCCTCCGGACACTCAGTCTCTTCCTCTGACCCCAGGAGCGAGCCCAGGAGCTTGGGACTAGCCCAGGTACAGGGTGATGATCACCTTGTCCGGAACACTGTGGTACCGGTGAGCCCATCATCTGCAGAAATGTCCAGTGTTCTGGGACGGATCGCACCACATGACAATGCCAAAAGCCAGGGCCAGGATGGATGCTCCTGACTCTGCAGAGTATCAGCTCCCACGATGGACACTCAACTACCGGGTCAGGAGAAGAGCTGTGCGCCTGCCAGGAATGCCACGCCCCGTATGTCCTCTGGGGAGTGCAGATCCTAGTCTCTGGGCCAGCTGCTCACACACATCCACCTTTCCACTGCCAGCCATGCCCCAGAACAAAGGAGCACCAAGCTTGGAGAACTGGTGGATCCATGATGGAGGGCTGCTTTATGGGAACACAGGGTGCAGGGGTCCTGAGAGCTGCTGCCCTACTGCCTGCAGGCGGGCCAGCCTGGCCTTCTGGGAGAGGGCCTGGAGCATGGCTCCAAGCTGTGCCAGCTGTGGTCCAGTGGGTACAGCTTCCTGGATAAAGGGATGCCTGCTTCGGGGGTCTTTTATGTCTTGTTCCCAACAGCATCCCAAGGTGGTAGTGATCTGAGAAGGGGATAGGAAAGGCAGGCTATAAAAGCCTCTTTTCCCCCAAATTTGATAAAAAGTCCTCTCCCTCAGCTGTTATTGCATGGAAAGCCTGGGTGGATCTGGCTAGTTGCTTTGCACATGGAATCTATTTAGGCAGGAGACATCGCAGAGAGAGTTCCCTCTGGGTCTCAGGTGCCCCCTGAGCCGGCTGTCTCCTCCCACGATACTGGGACCTGTGGTGCCAGCAGATCAATGGCCCCGGGGCCCCATACATCACCCTGGCTCTCAAACTTGAGAAATACATTTTCTGACTGTCACATGCACGTGTCTCTGGCCTCAAAGGCAGGTTCCTGAAAGAAGCAGCAGGGACTGCTACGCAGAGCAGTGGGGTTGGCCACGCTGTCACCTGGGCTCAGGGGCCTGGTGTGAGAAGGATCTGGTGTGTCAGTGGCTGGGGACTGTGTTTCCAGGTTCAGCAAACAGAGTAGCAGCCCCTGGGGCTTTGCCTCACCAGGGCGCACAAAGCACAGCATCAGTGAGACATCACATGGAAGATGCAAGACAGGTGTCTGCTCTGGAGCCAGGCCCAGAACCACAACACCAGGAGGAGCTTGCCAGGGACTCCTGGCTCCCCTGGCAGCTGTTTCCAAAAGAATGGCAAAGAGAAATCAACTTGTTTACTGGAATTTCAGTAATGAACACTCAAACGTCACGTCTGACTCTCCTTCAGCGGGTCTCTGGGGACCCTTGGTGTTTTACTATCTCCTTTTCTCAAACTCTGTTGATATCAGTTTGCTTGAGCTGCCAAATAACCACCACAGTCAGGGACTTAGACACACAAGTTCAGCCTCTCCAAGTTCTGGAGCCAGAAGTCTGAGGTCAAGCCAGACTTGCTCCTTCTGAGGCTATGAGGGTCCCAGGCCTTCCCAGCATGGTCTCTGCCCATCCTGGGCATTCCTGGGCTTGTAGCCCCATCATCCCATCCCTGCCTCTGTCTTCACATGGTGTCTCCCTGTGTGCATGTCTATGTCCAAAGTTCTCCTTCTCATAAGGCCACCAGTCTTATTGGATCAGGGACACCAACTCCAGGATGCCCTCATCTTCCCTAGTTACTCCTCCAAATGCCATGCTTTCAAAGAAGGTCATACTCTGAGGTCCTGAGGGGTGGACCCCAATGTTTGTGTTTTAGGGGACACAGTTCAGCACCCAACACTGGTTATGTTTAAAAACTACAGCAGTCAGCGTTCTTGCAGGTGGTAGGTCTCAGCCCCCACTGCTCTGGGTGGGAGATAGTGACCCATTGCCTGGGCTAGTTCTATTTTTATCTTGTTTCTGCCACCACGGCTTCCTCTGCTGTCTGCCAGGGATATTTGGGGCACCCAGGAACAATCATGTAGCCCAGGGTCCTCTGAGGAGAGCTGAGTCCTTTGTTCCTGTGGCCGGCCCCCTCTCCCTTGGACAAACCCAGGTTGTTAGCCCCTGGGGGAGCCTCGTTCACTGGCCCTGCCCTCCCCGCCTCACTGCAGGTAGACCAGCCCTCATCAGCACTCAGAAAGGGCGTGTTTGCTGATGGAGGAGCCAGCTAGTCATTAAGTCTGTAGCTGTTTTTGCCATAACTTTCATTGATGATCAGAATAAGATTCCAGCTCAATGTGGACACAGTGAGCATGTGAACAGAAACTTAGAAACTTTCTGAAAACAGTAGACATTTTGATTTCAGAAACAAGTTGTCATAAACCCAGAAGAATCAGCTCACCCGATCAGGGTGGTCTGCAGGACAAAAGTCCCCAGCAGCTCAGGCTCCGGGGCTGTGTGGGGGACTGACTCCCCGGACTGGCTTCTGGGAGAAGGCACGCTGAGCCCACCTTCCAGCATCAGGCCAGGAACCAGGAGCCCAGATGCAGTGTTGTGTCCCCAAGTCATTATGTGGAAGGGACAGATGGCAGGTGGAGGGGCCAAGCTGGCCAGTGCCGGGGGGCAGCTCGGTGACAGGCACATGGAATGCTGGGCACGGGGTGCTGGGAGCATGGACACTTCCCCAAGGGCCCAGTGCCCTTCCTACCTAGAGAGCAGGTGCCTGACTGCGCTGCCAATGACAGAGGCTTATTCCCGCAGTGGGATGGAGGCTCTGCCCCAGGCCTCCCCATCTCCTGGCCTGGAGGGCCCGGGGTGGAGTCTCACCAAACCCAATCATGACTTTCACACTACTGGGATTAGTCTTAAGGAATCAGGGCCACCCTATGACCTTATTTGAACTTGGGGCTTGGAAGAGGCCCTGGAAGACTGAGGAACAAGAAGAAATTAACTGCTTATGAGTTCCGGTCTTCAAGCCCCTTTCCCTACGGGACCTCAATTCACAACCCCAAGCCTGCAGAGGACACTGGCTCTGCCTGTAGTGAGAACCTGAGGGAGCAGCAGGCGACGCGCCTGCACTCACTTGGCTGACACTCTGTCATTTTCAAAGCTGATACATTCACTGGAAGATGTGAACAACCCCACCTTACATCTGAGAAAATGGGAAAAAAAGAATTTAGTTGAGTTGCTCAAGGTCACAGTCCAGAACTTACACACAATGAAGACATAACTAAGTCCAAACATGTTACGGCACCTTCAGGGTGACAACGTTCCGGTGCGTTTCCTGCAGCTCTGGGATCGCGGAAACCAGCCTGCAGGCTAGCCGGGCAGTGAGAAGGCCACCCCACCCCCACCAGTGTGCACTGTACCAGCTGGCCTGGCCAGCACGGAGGCCCAGGAGCCTGGCGTCAGCCCTCTGCCAGCCCAGCTACACGTAAGCTTGGTCTGGACAGAAGCTACCTCTTCCCAGGCTTGATAGAGAAGCTTCAACACTCCCACTCTTCACCCAGGCCTTACTGGGGCTCCTGCTAGCTCAGGCCTGCCCCTCCATGCCCCACCCGTAACGCAGCCTGCAAAACCACGCAGCCACATCTGTCTTCTGTAGCTTTGTTTTTTTAAAAGAGAGAATGGAAAGGAATAAAAAAAAGGAAGGAAAGACTAAGAAGGAGATGCAGGAGATAAAAGGCACATGTGGGTGACAAAGAAACTATGACATAGTCAAATTTTATTAATGGCTCACCCATATGCATTCAGAGGATAATTAACTATTCACAGGTGAAATCAGCTGATAGGAGTGGCTGTCTTGAGCAAATCGAATGAGCTCCGATTATATCAATAGTTTTCAACCAGTGTCCCTGGTTATCAAACCATCAAATAAATTTGTCCACTCTCTTCCTTTGGGGGGAAAAACTTTAATTATCCAGCCCCAGCGCATGGCAGGTCATTAATAAAACCTAGTTATCAGGCTGCAGGTTCGGGAGTTTTACTGTTATCCATCTTTTATCTAAATAAACATTTGGGAAATGTCCTTAAAATTATTATAGATACTTTGGCCCTGTCCCACAATAGGAATTTCTAAATGGAACCCTCCACATTAGATACACAATGCGTGGCGTCTGTCCACCCGCGGCCTGCAGCGGATGGATCCCTGAGCCCGGCTGCGCCTGCGTTGATGGATCGGGACCTGCAAATGCAGATAAGGGGGCACTGCGGCCCGCTGGCTCTCCTTAATGTTATTTACGCCGCCTTTATGTTATGCATGCGTTCTTTATTTCCATGCTACATACATCAATGACAAGTGGAAGAACTGAACGGCCAGTAATAACACAGAGCAGGGCCCTTGCTCTACCTTCCGCAGGCGCAGGATCCAGTGGTCTTCATTAAAAGAAAGAATTCTTCAAAAATCATTTATTATTCCATTTCCACTAAAGTAAAGGTCATTCTAAAGAAACCTGCAAGACTGGTGTATTCTGTGTTACTACATAGAAAAGCGCATTCCAATTGTAGTGTGTGCTTACCCTTGGACGTTCCGTGGTCTGGGCAGGATTTGCATGACACACACCTATCCAGACAGGAGACAGAAACACCTACGTCACGTGTTGTGACCTTTCACCGTGTTAGCAGCATGTCCACTGTGGTCACAGCGGGCTTAACTGCAAGCACGTGAAGGGACCTCACTCCCGGGCGCCACGTGCAGAGACTGCACCACACCTGAGCAGGGCCTGCCCAGCTCACGAGCTGGGGAGGACGCTGCTGTGGGAGCGCCAAGGGGATAACCAAACCATAGAAAAGTAGCCCCATTCTTTACTGAGTAATGCCTGAGAAAGGACGATTGAAAACGGAACGTTGGGTTTATTTGATTTTTTCTTCCTCCTCCATTCTCTCAACATTTCCTGAATGGAGACAAAAGGACAGGAAACGTGGTTGCTGGGATATTTACCAGACAATGTATTCCGGTGGTCCAGGTATGAGGTTCCTATTCGCACAGTCCAGGCTTGAAGTCCAAATTCCAGATAGTCAGACTGCAGGTTTGTGTTCCGGATAATCTAGCCAGAGGTTTCAGTCCTTCACCAGCTCCAACCACAAGAGGCAGTTCCAACCCAAGCCGCCCCATGGTTGCAGACGGAGCACTCTGAACACTGTCTTTCTCCTTCCTTCACACAGATATCAAAGGTGAAAGCAAATTCCAGGCACAGCCTTCACACCATGCGCACCATGCTGAGACTTCTACAGGAAACACGTTTCCAGGACTGAAAGGCAGGATGTGATCAGAGCCCCTTCCCACCTGGCCCGGTTTGGGGTGAGCAACTTTAGCAAATCAGAGCAGTGAGCTGAGCCCAAGCCGCAAAGCAGGATGGCCAGGGATGGCCGTGGATGCGCCATGGGGACACAGGGGCTCCCCACCCTGGTGTGGGATGGACACAGGCTCCCTCATTTCCTCACATGGTCAGTGGGCTATGGGGAACTCAGCTACGGGGAGTGGTTGGTCCTTTGGACAATTGGTAGGTGCTCAGGTTGTAAATCGTCAAGGTGAAGACTCTAGAACCAAAATGTTGTTACCCACACGGTCCAGAGTTTACAATGCATGTTTAGGGGTCATTTTCATTTTTTACCCTGTATTAGTAGTTTTTTGCTCCATAAAAATTCAAACAATCTCCCATAGGTATTTCCTGCCACTGCGAAGTCCCTTGACATAGAGTGATTGCCAGCCGTTGAGACCAGGACAGGTGAGGAGCTCTCACTGACTGCCAGGGGCCAAATCTCTGTGGACCTCCTTCAGGCCAAGCTCCAAAGAGCAGCGGGCCGTCCCTTACTGTCCTGTTGTTTCTGGGTGTCTGGGCTCCCTGCATCCTATCTGCTTCAAAAAAAAGAGCTTTAGATCCTAAGAGAAGCCTGCAGAGAAGGGTGGGGGTCTTGGACCCAGAGCCCCAAGACTGGAGTCTCAGCCAGGATGCCCTAAGTGTTGAGTGTGGCAGCTCCCTTCACTAGCTTGTCAGGCATGGAAGTCTTCATCCCATAAGCTGACTGAGAGCAAAGGCACAGGGGCTGCAGGGGATGTTTTTATCCTAATATAAATCGCTCTTCTCCTGGCAAGTGTTTGGTTTTGAAGATAAAACTGCACCATGGGTCCAGAGACTTTCATCTTTCTTCCTTTGATGTGAATGCTAAACCCTGCCCAGCTCCAGCCTGCACAGAGATAAATACGTACATTGTAGCTCTTGACTCACTTGTCAGTTCATCACTGCACTGGTCAGCTCCACTGCTGAAAAGGAACACCACAGACAGGCACTCAGCAACAGAAATGTCTATCTCCCAGGTCTGGAGGCTAGGTGGATCTGGAGGGTGTCAAGAGCCAGTTCTGTTTCAGTAGATGTAGCAGTCAGGTTCAAACATCATCATGCGAAACCTCAGACTCCCATGCCCGCCCACCCAACCTACGAAGAGACTATGGGACTCAAGTGTCATGTGCCAATCATTTCTGAACTGTTCTGTTTGATTTCAGGCTGGTTTTCTCTCTGAGTCCCAGGCCAGCTCTTCAGCTATATGGCTCTGATCATGAGAGTGACTCTTAATAGCCCATTTCTCTCTCCATCATGCATTAAACAAACACTTAATATTTAGGGTTTTTATTTTTTTATTTAAAAAGAAAAGTAAGGGCGTCTGGTCAAGATGGTAGCATAGGTAAACACAGCTTGGCTTTTTGCACAACCACATTAAAATTACCACTAAACTATAAAACAACCATCATTCAGAACCATCAGAAATTGTACTGAATGGAAGCTCTACAACTATGGCATTAAAGAAGAAACTACCTTGAGAATGGCAGGAGGGCAGATGACATGGAACAGGCTGGTCTCACACCCACGTATGGCAAATAAAAATCTGGAGGGATATCTCAGGAGTGAAGGGTCCCAGCCCCACATCAGGTACCCTAGCCCAAAGTTCCAGTGTCTAGAAGAGATGTCACCATAACTTCTGGCTGTAAAAACCAGCAGGGATTAAGGCTGTTGAAGACAGAAATTGCTGGACTCCCTGGCAATTCCTCTTAAAGGACCTGCACACAGACTTACTCACATTCTTTCCCTCTGAGCTCCAGCAAGGAGGCAGCAGATTAAAAGTCATCAGAGACATATGGGGCGGAAATGAATTGTCCAGCATTGGACACTGTTTCTTTCCTGAGCCCTCCCTCAACAGAACCACAGAGCTGGCAGGTGGGTGCCATATCTGAGACTCCATCAACCTGGCTCACACTGTTTGCTCCACCCTGGTGATTCCCTGAGGCCCTTTGCCACCCACATTCAGGCCCATCCAAGCTGTTTCCAGTGGCTTTTTCATACAAATGGCTTGTCTTGTCGTATGCTTCAGATTTTCCTAACTTCTCTCAAACAAGCAGCATCTGGTTTCAGTGAGCCCTATACCTCTTGCTAAGTTGCCCCAGGCCCCTAACTAGCAGCAGATAGGCTTGGTTCACAGCCTTACCTTGCCTGAGTACCTGCAAGACCAGTACAAGTAGCAGCCATCTGCATATTGCTTTGTAGCTTATGCTGTGTGACTCCAGATGGAAAAAAGGCAGTGGTTGACCTTGGACATGCCAAGAGTAATCAAGGCTCAACTACAACAGGAAGGTGCACACAACCCACATAAAGGGCACACCTAAAGTACTCAGCTTAGGTAATAGGGGAGGCTGTGCCACTAGACCCTATAGGACACCTACTATATTAGACCACTCTACCAAGGCTGGGAGACATAACAACTCTACATAATACATAGAAACAAATACAGGGAGGCTGCCAAAATGAAAAAACAAAGAAACATGGCCCCAATGAAAGAACAAAACAAAACTCCAGAGAAAGAACTAAACAAAGTGGAGACGACCAAGCTAAGAGCTATAGAGTTCAAAACAATGGTTATAAGGACGCTCAATGAACTTACTGAGGACCTCAACAGCATAAAAAGGACCCAGTCAGAAACAAAGTATACAGTAACTGAAATAAAGAACAACTTACAGAGAATCAACAATAGAGTGGATAAAGCCAAGACTCAAATCAGCAATTTAAAATATAAAGAAGCAAAAAACAACCAATCAGAACAGCAACAAGAAAAAAGAATCCAAAAAAGTGAGGATAGTGGAAGGAGCCTCTGGGACAACTTCAAGCACACAACATTCACATCATAGGAGTACTGGAAGGAAAAGAGAACGAGCAAGAAACTGGAAAACTGTTTGAAAATAATGACAGAAAACTTCCCCAACTTGGTGAAGGAAGTAGACATGCAAGTCTAGGAAGTGTGGAGAGTCCCGAACAAGATGAACCCAAAGAGGCCCACACCAAAATACATCATAATTAAAATACCAAAGGTTAAAGACAAAGAGAATCTTAAAAGCAGCAAAAGGAAAGCAGTTAATTACCTACAGGGGAGTTCCCATAAGACTGTCAGCTGATTTCTCAAAACAAACTTTGCAGGCTAGAAAGGATTGGCAAGAAATATTCAAAGTGGTGAAAAGCAAAGCTCTACAACCAAGATTACTGTATCCAGCAAAGCTATCATTTAGAATCAAAGGACAGATAAAAAGCTTCCCAGACAAGAAAAATCTGAAGGAGTTCATCACCACTAAACCAGTATTATATGAAATGTTAAAAGGTCATCTTTAAGAAGAAGAAGAAGATTTTAAAAATCAACAATAAATGGCAATAAATACATATCTATCGAAAATTGAATCTTTTTAAAAAGTTAACAAGTAGAACAGAAATAGAATCATAGATACAGAGACATTTTGATGATTGCCACACAGGAGAAGGGCCAGAAGGATGGGCGAAAAAGGTGAAGGATTAAGAAGTACAAATTGATAGTTACAGAATAGTCATGGGGATGTAAAGTACAGCATAGGAAATAGAGTAGCCAAAGAACTTATATGCATGATGCATGGACATGGACAATAGTGTGGGGATTGCCTGAAGGAGCGGGGTGTGCTGAGTGGAGGGGGGCAAAGGGAGAAAATTGGTACAACTGTAATAGCATAATCAAAAATATATAATTTTTTAAAAAGGGAAGTGGAGGACTTCTGCCAAGATGGCAGCGTAGGTGGTCGCACTCGCTGCCCGCACATCCAGAATGTCCATACAATGAACGCAGTAGCGAAAAATTAAACAACCAGAATGGACAGAATCGAACTGAAGGGAAGTCCGACACCCAGGAGGTAGGAGAAGATGAACATCCAGGCCGGTAAGCGGGGCAGAAACGGGCGGAGGAAGCAGCGCTCACGGAGGGTCTCACTCACGCCGCGACTTACGCCGCAACTCAGGCCGCCAGCGCCTGAACAGGACGTGGCTCCAAA
The DNA here is from genome assembly GCA_004026765.1 of Micronycteris hirsuta. Taxonomy (NCBI): domain Eukaryota; kingdom Metazoa; phylum Chordata; class Mammalia; order Chiroptera; family Phyllostomidae; genus Micronycteris; species Micronycteris hirsuta. The sequence continues at coordinate 163,839 of PVJI01001833.1, forward strand.
CAACGGGTGAATCCCGCAAGCCAGCGACGCCGCCGGAGAGAGGCCAGGGCTGAGCCAGCAGTGCCAAGTCTGGCAGAGGAGGCGGTGGGGAGCTGGGGAGTGGAGGAGTGACGGGAGCCTGCGGTGATCGGAGGCCGCCATTGCTTCCTCCCAGACCCCGCCCCCAGAGGCAACGTCATCCAAAAAGAGACCCAGGTCGCAGGCACCTGCCAGCTGACAAGTGCACCGAGATAAAAAGAATGAAAATGGCCAAAATGAAGGATCAGAACAAATTACAACTAATGGATGACAACATAATCAACCTATCAGATGCGCAATTTAAAATGCTTGTAATCAAATTGTTAACAAAACTGGAAAATAGGTGGACACAAATAGTTGAACAGATGAAGAATACGATAAGGATAATGGAGGAAGATTTACAGGGAACCAATAGGGAAAAAATGGAGGTTGGATCTCAAACCAATGGGATGGACCAGAAGGAAGAAACAAGAATTCAAAAAAATGAGGAGGGACTCAGAAACCTCAGAGACATTTATAAAAGACCGAATATCCGGATCATGGGAGTGCCAGAAGGACAAGAGGAGCACCAAGAAATTGAACGTATTTTTGAACAGATAATGAAGGAAAACTTCCCAGATCTG
>PVJI01001834.1:0-64259 GCA_004026765.1 Micronycteris hirsuta
CGGCAAGCTTCGATCTCCAGGGTCTTGGCCTTGAGCAGGCGGCGGCTCTCGGACACCTCGTCCTTGGCGGCGCGCACCGCGTCGGTGTTCTTGGCAGCGCTCTCTGTCAGCACCGTGAAGCGGCTCTTGAACCATTCTTCGGCGTTCTGCATGTTCTTGGCAGCCAGCTTCTCGTATTGGGCGCGGATGTCCTTGAGCGCGGCGGAGAGGTCGGGCTTGGAGGACACGTCCATCTCCACAGAGATCTGCGCGTATTGGATCTGCGCCTGCAGCTCAGCGATCTCCTCCTCGTGCACCTTCTTCAGAAAGGCGATTTCGTCCATCAGGCTATCGATGCGCTTTTCGAGCTCGGCGCGGGCCAGAGCCGCCTCGTCCGCACCTTTGCGCGCTTCCATCAGCCGGCCCTCGGCGTCCTCTCGGCTCAGCACCTCTTCCTCGTAGCGTGCCTGCAGGTTGCGCAGTGTCTCCTCCAGCCCCTCTCGCTCGCCCTGCAGCGCCTGCTTCTCGTTGGTGGCGTCTTCTGCCGCCAGGCGCAGGTCGCGAATCTCCTGCTCGTACAGCGCCCGGAAGCGCGACGGCTCCGAGTGCTTCTGGCGCAGCACCAGCAGCTCGGCTTCCAGGACCTTGTTCTGCTGCTCCAGCTCGTGCACGCGCTCGATAAAGCTGGCAAAGCGGTCGTTGAGGTCCTGCAGCTGCGCCTTCTCCTGGGTGCGGATTGACTTGAGGTCGTTGCTGATGGCGGCTACCTGGCTCAGGTCGAGGTTCTCGAGACTGGGCATCAAGGAGCCGGAGCTGGACGAGTAGCTGCGGCGCACGGACAGCGAGGAGGAGACCGGCGCGGAGTAGCTGGAGTACGCGGAGCGTGCGGTGCTGTAGCCGCTGCGCACGCTGGAGATGTGCACCCGGGGCGTCTCCACGTAGCGCCGCTTGTAGGAGGTGGAGTAGTACGGCTCGTAGCTGAAGGAACTCATGGTGGCGGCCGGTGCCCCTCTGGCTCGCAGCGGAGACGGGGACCTGCAGAGAAAGAAGAACGGGGGAGAGAGGGAGAGGGGAGGATGGATGGATGGCTGTGTGCAGCTCGGCGCGGTCCTGACACCCCTATTTATACTCTGGGAGAATTCTGACGCAGCCTGCGATCGATCACGGCGCGCGGGCTGGTGGGGGCAGCGCTGCTGCTGCAGCCCGGGAGGATTCTGCGCAAAAGGAAGGCGGGGGCGAGCGTCAGGCGGGTGGGGTGAGGCGGCGCTTCCACTTTTCTCCGAGGGCCCGTGTTTTCTCTGAGATACTGTACCCCCGTGCTCATTTCTTTCCCTTCCCTCACCCCATCCTACTCCTTTGACCTCCTATCACCTAGATTCTAATGTGTCCCCAATAACAAGTTCCTACTCTCACTTCCTACCGACACCTTAGTTTTCCAGGTCTCCGCACCTCAGAGACACCTCTCCCTCCAGCTCGCCCCTTCCCCACCGGAGACCTCCGCCATCACCCGCCCTGGTGTTTGTGGTGGCGACGCGGTGCCTCTGGGGCCCTGGAGATAGACAGGAGCGGCTAAGGCTGCATATCTGCGACAGGTATAGGGAAAAGTTTTCTAGTTCTTTGTAGCTGTTTCTGGCACTTTCTTTGATACATCTCCCTTTCTCTTGGGTTTTTTTTTTTTTCTTTAACGCTGTGCTTACACACCCACGAACTTGCGGCACTGCAGGTGTCGATTTGAGCATTTATAAACCTTAAAGCAGTTAATATGAGCCTTTTAGTGTTCCTGGATTTTCTTCTTTCCTCCTGGGGAGTGAAGACTCCAGTGCGTGTAGCTTGGTGAGAGCCGGCCGAGGCGGAGCGTGAAACGGACGGAGACGAAGACCCACTGCAAAGGCAGCGGTCGGCTCCGCAGCGGGCACTTCATTCTGTAAACGCCTCCTGCATCTTCACCAAGCTATCCCGTTCGACATCCCCAGTCCTATCACATTGAAAGCCCCTTTCCCTCTTTTTACACCTGTGCAGCACCCAACCTGATGATTTCAACCAGCCATGCAGGTGGCTGGCAGAGAAGCGGCTGCTGCCAGCCCGGAGCCCCAGGGAGAACTCAGATCCGAGCCGTCTCGTTCTGGGCCGGACAGAAAACAGCCGCGCGATTCTTTCCCCGGATTCACTCTAACAATCAGAGAACAGATACAGTCAGGAATCCATGGACTTCATCTGAGAAACACCAGGTACCTAAACAATGCGCCCGGCGTCACGCCGCGTGACACGGTCCTGCGGATTGCGGAGCACAGTGCACGTTCTGTTCCGAGTCCCTCTGATTTCAAGGGCGGGTCGCAGTCATTTGTCTAGCACACCTAGCATTTTTCTAGGCAAGCGTTTAATTTTTGTTTTGTTTGTGTAAGAGTGGCATTTGACGTGCAACTTAATTTTTCAAGAGGCAAACTAGGGAGAAACATGGTAACAGTTTTAAAATACAGAAGCTGGAATCAATCGCTTTCCGGGAGCTGCTGAGCGGGTGCCGCGCTAGCAGCCGGCGCCACAGTTGCCCCGAGGTACCGCGCGGCCCTGCGGGCGGGACGGCGGCGTGAGCTCAGCGGCTCAGGCTCTTCGCTGCTCGCAGATTCTGTGCCCCACCCTCTTCACGGTGGAGGGAAAGACTGCAGCAGACAACTTTGGGGGGGAAGTGGGGCTTCTAAATCATCTCTCCTGTCTCAAATAATGCAACTTCAGAAACAATAATTTTGATAGTTCAAATCCATCAAGAGGTCCGTCCACGCTCAATCATTCTCGAGTGCCAAGCCTAAGCCATTAGGCCATCCTGAATTTCGCTTGGCCCTGACAGACAAGATAGGGCACTTATTCTGATGACTTTTTATAACCCACAAGTCCTTGGTCTCCTCATTCATCACTGAGTCAGCCGTGGGAAAGGCTTCACCGGGGAGGATAAGGGAGATGGGAGAGAACCTAGATAAGCTGTATTTTTGTTTCTCCCAATTACTTCTCTGTGGATGAACAGTGGCAGAATGAATTTTTTAAATCTGCTCCATATAAACCGCATCGTCTCACACTCTCTGTGTGAGTCTGCCTGCACCACACTCTTAGGTATTCATGAATTCATCTCCTTGGTTGCAGCTCCCTCCCTTTGGAGTTTCAGGTCACCCTCAGAAATCTTAACTCCATCAGTTTTTTGTTCTTTTTATTTTTCGGCCAAGACTCCTGACTGAAGCCTTACACTGCAGAAGCCTGCCCAAAAAGGGGAGGGGGGGCTAATGTGTGCTGCAGGGTTAGGGGTGAAATGCTGCAGAGAAAGAAACCTGTGGGCCACCTGCTGCCAGCCCTTGGGCAGCTGGAAAGGGAGGCACACAGGAGTGGAAAGCGTGGGAATGAGGGCGCAGAGCCCTTGGCTTTCTGGAACCCCATGAGCAGGGAGTGGAGAGCTGGGCAGCTGAACTACAGCTAGGAGTGTAGCTGTCCTTTTTGGATAACTCCTGGCACAGCCACCTCATTCTGTACTGCAGCCTTGCTATGGAAGGGCTCCTGAACCCCGCCCACATCTGAGGTTTGGTGACTACCTTCAGCCTTCCTCTGCTAGGTGCCTGCCTCTTTTAAAAAAATATTCTGTACAGCCCTAGCTGGTGTGGTTCAGTGGATTGAGCATCGGCCTGCGAATCAAAAGGTCACCAGTTTGATTCCCGGCTAGGTTGTGGGCATGCAAGAAACAACTGGTTGACATCTTTCTTCCTGTCTTCCTCCCTCCCGTTCTCTCTCTCTAAAAATAAATAAATAAACAATGTTTAAAATATTCTGTCCCGTCATTTTCTTTTTTAAATCCCCTTTGCAGAATTTTTCTCTGAATGCCCACATGGCCTTTACTGTGTGTCAAAGCAAAGTTAAAATGAGCAACTTTTTAAAATTCTTAACATTTTCTTCCACCTTACCATAAATGTTTTGCGTCAGTGCTGTTCGCAGCGGTGTCGTTACTTCTTTAGAAGAAGACTTTGCGTGTTGCTGCACACTTGTGCATTTATTCCCCTGTAAGCATGTTCTTTACTGACATGACTTTGGTTGGGGGCTGACAGCAAAACATACGTCTGGAAGATAACAATTATTTGAGAAACAAATGTGGAAGTATGTTGATGAAACTCATTAATGAAATTTCTTCCAGATTGGTTATTCTTGACACCTCCTTAATCCCCTAAGGGATGGTTTGAGGTAGTTTAGTTTAAAATAAAGTATGTTAACATTACCACAAAGCTCATAAAATGCAACCTAAGACCACTGACAAAGTTTTATTTCTTCTCCAGTGCCAGGAGTCAGAAAGCTTCAGGTGGATAGGACCTGGAGGGTCTGAAGTGCTTTGGCACAGTAGGAATTCTGTGTCAGCTTTTGTTTGGAAAGCTCAGCTTCAGGGTGAAATTCTTAGGAGGCAGGCCTCATGAAAAGCATCGGTCCAAAGAGCAAGAGAGCAACTTCTCCCGCCAGCAGCGAGCTGTGGAAACAGTCCTAGTCCAGGACAACAGATGGGTCTCTATTCAGCTCACCACTGGGTCAATATATTAGTGTCAGCAAAGCTGGCCCCAGTTTGTGGAGGCAAAGAGGGATGAAGGATATGAACATGTACAGGACACCTATGCTGTGATGGGTATTTGGTATCTATTATTTAATAAGTATAACATCCTCTTGATGGTTATTATTCAGAGCAGATAGCTGAGGCCCAGAAAAGTTAAGTAATTTGCCAGCTCGCAGAGCTTCTTGAGACCTCAGCTTCTCTGCTTCCAGTGTGGGCCGTGCTCCACTGGTTAAACACACTGTAGCCACAGGCATTTGCTACTCGCACATGTCTCTGTGGGATCTGATAACTGCGCGCCACAGTCTGCAGTCTGGTGTGTGTGCAGTGAACCTCCCGTGTTTGGGGGACACTGATGTGAACTGATTTATATACCGGGAGGAAATAGCTGATGAGCATGTTTCATTCAGACGGCTAGTGATGGCAATGAATTGTATATTTGTAGGTATCTTAAATGTCCCAAAGTAAAATTAAAAAGAGCCTGCCAGTGGGACAGGACACATAGCTGGTGATGTTACTTTTTACACATTACTCTAAACCTCAGTTTGCAAGACACCTTTTCTACAATTAGTGACCTGAAATACAACTTAGCTGACCAAAACTCTTTAAAATAACTACATCATGATTTCCATCTTCTTTCTAAGTACAATGCCTTTGCTTTCCACTCTTATAAGTAGGTTTTCTTTGAAAACATGACCATAAAGTTGCCATACAGAATAAATGAGAAAATGCTGGCGCTCACCATCTTATTATTGGAGCTTATCTTGCTTTCTACAAATCTTTAGCTTTTAAAAAAGAAATGAGTAAAGTCAACAGAAAATGTATAGTGTGTGGAAGCCACAAATATATATCCTCTCTCTTTCTTATAACCGATGTATTTCTTTATATATTATCCTTACCATAGGAATCATCATACATGGATCTCCTGCCCCTTGGTAATACGTTTGGAACAAAACTCTCCTGACTGCAATACAAAATATACCTCATTTTACAGCATCACATTGTGAAGTAATGCATCGCAAAGTGTACTATGCGGCTATAAAATTTAGATTGCAGCAGGGACAAGAATGTCATCTGAATAGATTAAAATTGAAAGGCATGTTTATATTCAGAACACGTGCAGTATTAGAAATGACCGGAACCTGCTGCTGTCCCAGCAGAAATGATGGTGACAGGTTCAAACCCCTAAATGCCTGTCTCACCGAACTAGCCAAGGTAACATATTTTCCCCAGAGGCCTGCCTGCTCCACAGTCCTTGTCCTTAATCAGTCACAAGACTCACAGGAAAGAGAGTATGTTGGGGACTTGAGAGAGCTCAATGTGCATTCTTTCAGGCAGGTCACAGCCAGACCGTGCAGAACCAACTGGACTAACCCTGTGTGTTGAATTGTGCTTTCCTGACTGCAGGGAAATACATGCTGCTTCTGCAATTTGGGGACTAACTAGCCTCAAAGACATTCCAAGCAGCACCTGGGTTTCTTTGCTGACCTTTCCAGTGGTCTGATAAATCAGTCGAAGGAATGTGAGGCTGACTGCAAAGAGGGAGGAAAAGCATTTCTGTCTGCAAGAGACAAAGCCCGTAGGTCGGCTGCCTCAGCCTTGCGGGAGCCGTCCAGGGACGCAGTGCGCTGTCTCGCCGGTGCCTCCCTGCTGCACTCTTGCAGCGGAAGCGGCTGCAGATTTGCAAATGGGCGGATCTCTGCATTCCGGCATTAAAGCAGGCAGGCTTCTCACACCAGGATATAGAACACTGGCTCTGGTGAGTTGAACATCTAAGAGACCGTTGGGATTAGAAAAGCGAAACTTGATTGTGTCTAAATGGCTCATGGATTGATTAAATAACTCGTACGTTCATTCATCCATGGAGTCGCCACGTGCCAGCGGAACCCTTCTAATGTGCACAATTTTGTACAAGTGCCGTGGGGATGGGGGCGGGGAGGGTGCAGCACAGCGAGTCATAGCACAGTCCCTGTCTCCAAAGGGCTTGGAAAATACCCGAGCACAGTGAAAACACCAGCTCCTGGTACACACAAGAATATGGACGAATCTCAGAAACAGGATACTGATAGTGAAAGAAGTCTTAGACAAAGGCTTCGCTGTGTGATTTCTTTTCTATGAAATTCTACAACAGGCGAACTAATGAATGATGGCAAAAATCAGAACAGTGGTTGCTTCAGGAAGAGTGAGGTGAGGGATGACTGAGAGGAGGCACAAGGGAACTTCCTGGGGTGACGGTAGTGTTTTTGCTCTCGAGAAGTTTGGATTGGGTAGGTGTATGCATTTGTCAAAAATCAGAATGTAACAGGAGTTGTACATTTCACTGAAGGTAAATTTTACATCAAGAGAAAAAACTGTAAACCGTATGTATACACACACATAATTGTAAAATAAATTTAAAAAATAATACATAACTTAAAAATGTATAATGAAATGGTCCTCATCCATGTTCGTTCCAGCTATTACTGTGATCCTCATGATGATTATCACAATGCTATGCAATGTTTGAGTTTAAGTTTTTGTTATTGAGTTCTAGGAAATTTTATAAGAGATCAGTTTTTTTTAATGAATAAATTGCTATCTGAATAAAAATGTGTATTACAGATTACTTTTAAAATAACTAAGCAGACAAAGCACATACAAGTGATGTTTCAAAGAAGTATGCAAAACTTAAATAATAAAAGGCAAAATCCTGAGAGATGTTTCAAAGAAAATACGAATGGTAAGAGCAATAACTGCTACAATTTGAGAAAATGAAGAGGTCAGATGAATCAAATGAACCAATATTCCTGTGGCTAGCTACTGCGCCATGCGTTCTGCACAGGTATCATGTTTAATCTATGGAGTGGGTGTTCTCGTTGTTCTAAATACCAGTGGATGTTGTGTTTCTATTAGTCTAGTCCAGTACTGCATGCAAGTTGTTTTTAGTAGTTTTGCTGCCTCATGTTGAATTTGTATCAACTTAAAAAAAAAAAAAAAAAAAACAACTTTGAAACCTAAGGCTTTTAATTTATACTGCTGCTTTTTTTTTTTTTTTAAGATTTTATGTATTTATTTTCAGAGAGAGGAGAAGGGAGAGAGAAAGAGCAATGTATGGTTGCCTCTCACATGGCCCTCACCGGGGACCTGGCCTGCAACCCAGGCATGTTCCCCCGACTAGGAATTGAACCGGGACCCTCTGGTTCCCAGCCTGAGCTCAATCCACTGAGCTACACCAGCCGGGCAATATACTGCTGCTTTTTTTAAACCTAATAGTATAATTTGCTTTCATTCCCATTCAACTTAATCTTTAATATTAATATAAATATTTTTGGTTCATTGTTCGAATCTGCTGCAATAGTTTTAAAACCTTCCAACTTTATGTCAAATTTAGTAATGAATGAATGTCTTAATTTAAAAAAAAAACATTAGAAATGTGTTTTATATACTATGCTTTATAGTCTCTTGGGATTGAAAAGTAATACACATATTTTCCACCCACATCCATCAGCTTCTTCATCTTTAACAGTTCTTAACTTTTGCTTTGGTTACCCCTTTTATGGAGTAGCTTCTCCCTTCTTACTCTCCCTCCACACTGTAGCCATTGGACATAACTTCCAGCCAGAGCGGGAAGTCCTAGGGAGGCAGAGGTATTAGAGCCCAAACGTGAGCTATGGTTTTTCGATTGCTGATTCTCACCACCCGCAGATTTCTTTTCCATATGATCCTTATGGCATTGCCACATAACAGAGATGATAGTGAGGGCATTTACAAGGAGAGCTGAAGATTCCTGCACTTTCTGCATTGGACGACTGGCTCCCCACAACAGTACTGTGAGGCAGAAACAGATGGGCAGGAGTTAGCATCCTCACTCTCCAGATAAGGATGCTTAAAGGCCTGCTGAAGTAAAGGGATCCATCCCAAGCCATGCCTCCTGTAACAATGGGGTGGGGGCTGTCAGCCAGGTTTCCTGTCATCAAAGTCACTGGGCATATTTCCCCTAGATCTGACAGTGTCTCGAGGACAGCTCTATCCTTTTTCAGATCCCTTCATGGGACCCTTCCAGAAAGATTAGGCAAGCCCCAGTTGCTTCCCACTTTAAGACTGTATTCTGGAGGCTTTACTACTCAGAGAGCATCATCCCTTAGCTTTGACTACTGTTAAAATGCCAATATCAATGGAAGAAGTAGGGTTAAAGCTGGTATCTGTCCTTTATACCTAAGGTTAAATATAAGGTTGATAATAGCTTTTGAAATGAAACAAGAGAAGGAGCTTGAGGACCTCAAGCAGTGACAGTAGGGTCGGAAGGGGAAAAGGGCAATAATGCCACCAAGATGAGGTGGATGGTCAGAGAACAAGCCAGACCGATGGCAATGCTGGCAGCAAAACATTCCTTGTAGATGTGGAGTTCATCATGCCTAAAATAAAGGCCTCTACTTCCATGGTGTAGTTTGGCTGGGAGGTCATCCATAGTAGCTACAACCAATTCTTCTGGGTGTGGCTGAGATGTATTTAAATCAGGGGAAATCGCAAAGCTTTCTTTGGAGGGTGTCTTTCCCCAACTGGACTTTTACTGAAGACGTGTTGTATACCGACAGGCTCTCATCTGAGTGTCTCGGCTCTTCCGAATTCCAGGAAGGTGCCAACAAACTGGGGAAAGGCCAAAGTAGCAATTAGAAGAGAGGCTAAATGGCAGACTAACCCACATCCCAGGTGACCAAACCTGTGAAAGACTGATGAGAAATGAAATTATTTAATCCTATCATTAAAGAGCATAAGGGAAAGGAACGTTTGCATTTACTAAGTATAACTGTGTGCAATAATATTAATAACAGCTGTGTGTTAGGCACTGTGCTAAGTCATTTACTGGGAGAATTTCATTTAATCAGCAAAAAATCCTGATGAGTTGGCTGTTAATATAATCCTCATTTTAAAGGTATGGAAATAAAGATTTCATTAGACTGGAGCCTAAACTATATACCTAAAGAACTCAGCTACATTATACAATATCAATTTTCATGATATGAGGAGGAAAATGAGGTTCCAAAAATTTAAGAATATTGGTCAAGGCCACATAGCTGGGTCACGGTCTGTCTGCATTCTCACACCAAAGTTATGACCAATGTGAAAGAACGTTTTTGAGAAGAGCTATGCAAATAAGAGCTCTCACTTTTTTTCTTTCTTTCTTTTTTTTTTTTTTTTTTTGCGCTGCAAAGTTAAATTTGTATAGTGGTACTAGAATATGCTACAATAGTCAGAGGTGAGGATGCTCAAATCGCATGCGAGTAAAGTAATCCATATAATGATCTATTAGGCGCAGCACTACTGACACAAACCAGATAAGGCAGCTCTCTGCTCTATTAGCAGCCTCCAAAAATAGACATCCATCACCGCAAAATTTTATAAGACCCAAACTGCATTTGGGCATCTCTCTCCAGATACAGACTGGATGCCATCTTGCTAACTACCAATTCCTCATATTATTGTATTATCTGGAAAGAAAAACACACTGAAAAAGATTCCCCGCCTCTTTCGGTATCACTTCATCTTACAGATTGAATAACCTGCACTGCCAAATCACATTAGAGTAACAGATGTGCTTTAGAATAGGCCTGAGAGATTTCAATTGGCAAAGTGCTTTCTTTTTTTTTTTTTTTTAATGCCAATACAATTTTTGCCCATTACCTAGATTCTAACAGCTATCCAGATTAAAATTTTCTCCCAGATTAGTTTCCAAATTTAGAAAACTTACTTAAGTAAAGCACACAGTCCCAACACTTAAATTACAGATGGGGGAAGGCTTGGCTCCATAGACAATTCAGAGCTGCCCAAAGGTGAAACAGACTGATCTAGGCACAAAGGTGAAAGAGACTGATCTAAGCCTGATCTAGGTGATCTGGAATCACTCCACCACTGAGCTGGCCTTGACCCTAAATGGCCTGTTAGGTCTTCTACCAACCTGAGATGTTCCGATTCAGAAGTACTGAAAGGGTGAAAAACACTGGGTAAGCGAGGACAGGGGAGCACTCAAATCTCAACAGTGATCAGGAACGAGAGTTCAAATGTATAGACAGCCTTAGGCCCCAAACAGGGATTTGCTACTACCTTAGTTCAGACATGACCCAGAGACAGAACCTAAGCAAAAGCCAGCAGAACAAGATGTTTGAGGGAAGAAAGGAAGAGTTACTAATTGAAGGTTTCAGGGGACATGTATTTGTTTATTTGCATTAAACTCACCTTTCTTACAAAATAGAGGTTGTCATCACAGCTGAACCCTTTGATATTTTTCAGTTGAATTGGTTCCTGTTCACCTAACACAATAGAATTCTTTTTCTCTCTTCTGATTTTTTTCTTTTCATCAGTTGACGATGAAAGGAGAAAAAAGCAGATGCTTCTCTTATTCTTGCTTTAGAATTAAGTGTTGAAACAGCAAGTACTAGGTCCATTTTTCTCCTATTACCCAAACCCCAGCATGAAGAACAGAATCAATCTCTCTCCAACCCCACTCCATCTTGTCTTTGGTCCTTTATCTCCTTTTAAAATGTGTGTATTGCTGGTTTCCCTTTGAAGAAAAGGGCCTACGAATTGGAACTCAGTACCCAAGGAAGAGTAGCTGGAGTCTAGGGTTAGAGAAAGGACATGCAAACAATCTCTAGGTGTCAGGATGGTAACCATCACAATGGTGAGTGGACCAGCTGTCACTTCCAATAGGGGGTGAGGGAGAGAGTCCTCCACGTGAGCAAAATGTAGCAAGTATCATCTTTCCCAGGAAACGAAATTTTCTGGGCCTGATGTTGCTCTGTAGATAATTTGAAAGTCCATAGAGCTTTGGGAAACAACCTAAAAAGGTAAGGAAAGCACTGGACTGAGGTTTAGCTGTCTGATCCTAGATCTGGCGCTGCCACTCACTGAGTGCAGCTGTCTTCAAACTGGGCCACCCGTTCCCCCGGAGGGACTGGGGGGCTTTCTCAGGGGCTCCCAGGCATACATGGTGCTGAGGGAATGTTTCCACACCCGCGTGGCCAGGTGCAGTCCTTTGTAAAAGCCATCTGCCTGAGAACCTGAGCTAATTCTCTTTTCCCAGCTTCACCATAAACTGAATAAGCTAAATCTGCAGCCACGGAGTTAACAAAAGTGCATTTAAATCACATGGGAAGGTAATTTTATTCTTAACTCTTAACATTATTTTGATAAAAATGTATTGGAATTGAAAGTATTCCTATTCCAGCCCTTTCTAAGTATAATGAGTTATATATCAAGGTGCCTTTCAGTGAAGAAGAAATAGGTATAGTTTATAGTCATTTGATAAGACTTGGTGAAGCCTGTTTTGGTATACTTCCAGGAATGAAGTAAATAAATTACTTTAATCAGCCAAAGATACTCCTTATGAAGCTAGGTGCTTACCAAGTTTTTGCTTTTAACAAAATTAAAGGAGTACTTAATAGACTGATTATCTGATTGATCATTAAATATTTTTTATAATACGTCAATAGGTGCTTTCTGTCTTAAAATTCAGAAAAAATCTCCATTATAGAGTCACATTGCTAAAACAATATAAAACGACATACAAACTTCTATCCCTGTACTTATATTCTTATTGCTTATATGTGTACTTGTATACTTTCATATTGTTTAGGTAAACAAGATTTCTCGGCAATTTTTATTTTATATCTGTGTATTTTTTAAAAGAAGAAATAGAATTGTTTTATTATTCATTCTAGCAATCAGTACTATTCACTCAAGGATGAATGGATTAATTAAGAGGTACACTGCAAATAGAAGTTCATTCTTTATTTTAATGATTATTTATTAAAACTTATAAGCATGTTTTGGGTCATTGTGTACTAATATTACTTATAATCATAATTCAGAAAACTATAATACTTAGATGCTTATGATTACATGAAATAATATTTAATTTAAAATTCTTACACCTTTTCTATTACAGAGAATAATGATAGAATGTAACACATGACATACAAGCATAAGACTTATTATATTAAGGAAAAACTAACGTGGGAAAGGGTAAAGGAAATAAGAGTTCAAGAAGAAATAAAAGGAACCATAAAATTGGTGAAGTGTAGCCCTAGCTGGTGTGGCTCAGTGGATTGAGTGCCAACCTGCAAACCAAAGGGTCCCCAGTTCAATTCCCAGTCAGTCACATACCTGGGATGTGGACCAGGTCCCCAGTAAGGGGTGTGCAAGAGGCAACCACACATTGATATTTATTTCCCTCTCTTTCTCCCTCCTTTCCCCTCTCTCTAAAAAATAACCAAATAAAATCTTTTTAAAAATTGGTGAAGGGTAAAGAACTTGTTCATGCATTTTTTTAAATGAGTGGTGACGGGTAACGTGTTGGTTTTGCGTTAGATTCCATTTGTTATATTTAGAAGTGTGACTTAATTTTGTTTTTAAATGTCTATATTTAAAATACATGGAAAATTGCATCTTTTGCAAATAGCAACTATTTAAACTTATGATAAAAATTTAGACATTTTAACCTAAAAATAAGGATTATATGGATCACCAAAATTTTTCTAGGGGGGTATGTGAAAGAAATAAAAAGTTCGAAGAACACTCATCTGGGCAAAAAAATTGAATTGACATTTTCCCAAAGAAGATATGTGAGTGGCTGATAAGCATATGAGAGATGTTCAACATCATTGGTCATCAGCAAAATTTAAATAAAAAACACAATGAAGTATCAATTCACACCCACTAGTGTGAATATAACAAAAATAGACAATAAGAAGTGTTGGCAAGGATGTGGAGAAACTGGAACCTTTAAATAGTATTGATGGGAATGTTAAATAGTGCAGCTACCTTGGAAAAGTTTGGCAGTTTCTCAAAATATTAAACAGAATTACCATGTGATTGGGCAATTCTATTTTTAGAAGTCTACCCAAAAGAATGAAAACATACATCCACACAAAGATTTGCACATTCCCTTTTATGTGAAAGAATTTCCAAGATATTTTTCTGTTGTCCTCCATCAGTAAATGAGGTTAAACTTTCTAGTAGATTCCCAGGGCTGGGAAGAAGGGCTACCTGGCTACTACACATCTAGAAATATGAGAGAGAAAATAGACAAGCAATTAGGTCTCAGTCTAACAACAAAGATAACTGCTTTTGTCTACCTCTCAACTGAAAAGAAAGAACTAAATTCATATTTTCCAATTTAAGTTGAGAATGTTTTCAACATTCTTTTCCCAAGTGTGTGCCTTGATGTTTGAATATTACAAAGAAATAAAACAAGGAGTAAGAAGATTATATATTGGAGTGATAATCATACCAATATCCCTTTGGAAGGCCATGTACCTATTCTAGTTATCCTCTTGTTGTTTGAAACTTTTTGTTATTTAGGGCCAGTTTATAAGCCACACAAAGAAACCAGTTACCTTTATTTCATGGTCACATAATGCTTTTCTTACAATGTTACCCAGCTTTATCTTTGCTAGTTGGGGATCTCTGTGACTTTTAAGCACTTCCAAAAAACAACTTGCCTATAGAATCACCCATGTGTTCTATTTTGTGCAAATTTTAACCATTGAAAAATCAATATATTTATGGTTACAGGGTTATTAAATTTCTGTGTTTCTTCCTGAGTAAATGTTAGAATCTTATATCTTTACAGAAAGTTGTGCATTGTAAATTTGTTATTATATTAACATAAAAGTATTAGTGTTGGTGATATTCTTTTATTATTTTCATGTCTTTGGTTGTTTTTTTTTAAGATTTTATTTATTTATTTTTTTAGAGAGAGGGGAAGGGAAGGAGAAAGAGAGGGAGAGAAACAGCAATGTACGGTTGCCTCTCACATGGCCCCCACTTGGGGACCTGGCCCGCAACTCAGGCATGTGCCCTGACTGGGAATTGAACCGGGACCCTTTGATTCCCAGCCTGCGCTCAATCCACTGAGCTATACCAGCCAGGGCTCATGTCTGTGGTTTTTTGGAAGTTATAAAACTCTATGAGACCATTTAAAAAGAAAAGAAAGGAACCTATACATCTCTCTTTTCCCACCTTCTTTATGTACATAACCTTAGCACATTCTGTCCTCTCTGACTGAAATGTTCTCCCCAACCCTTTTCCCTGATGCTCATTCCTGTACTTCAGGGCTTGTTTTAGTGTCCTACTGAGGTATAACTGATGTGTAACATTATATTAGTTTCAGGTATAAATATAATGATTTGATATTTCATATATTGCAAAATGATCACCTCAATATTGTCTTTATTTTCCTTGTAAGTAGTATGTCTCCTTTTTAATAACTGATATTATTTATTTGTCTTTACTTTTTAAAATTGTGGTAGAAAATACATAACAAAATTTGCCATCTTGACCATTTCTGAGTATACAGTTCAGTGGGGTTAAGTATACTCATATTTTCATACAACGGACCCCTAGAATTTTCATCTTGCAAAACCGAAACTCTGTACCCATTGAACAGCTTCCATTCACCCCTCT
The DNA here is from genome assembly GCA_004026765.1 of Micronycteris hirsuta. Lineage (NCBI taxonomy): Eukaryota > Metazoa > Chordata > Mammalia > Chiroptera > Phyllostomidae > Micronycteris > Micronycteris hirsuta. The sequence goes on from PVJI01001834.1 coordinate 14,990, forward strand.
TCCTTTTTCCTGCCAGCCACCATTCTGCTTCTTGTTTCCATGAATTTGACTACTCTAGGACCTCCTATCAGTGGAATCCTGCCATATTTGTCTTTTTCTGCCTAGATTATTTCACTTAGCATAATGTCCTATAGGTTCACCCAAGTTGTAGCATTTGACAGCGTATTCTTCCTTTTAACGCTGAATAATATTCCATTGTATGGATATGCCACATCCTGTTTATTCATTCACGCATCCATGGACACATGCATTGCTTTCACCTCTGGTTATTGTGAGTAATGCTGCAGTAAACATGCGTGTGAAAATACCTTCAAGATCTTGCTTTCAGTTCTTTTGGATAAATACCCAGACGTAGGATTGCTGGATCACATGGTAATTCTATTTTTATTTTCTTGAGATACTTCCACATTGTTTTCTGTGGCAGTTTCACCATTTTACGTTTCCACCCGCAGTGCACAGATGTCCACCTTCTTCCACTCCTGCCAACATCACTTCTTTTCTTCCTTTTTCTGCAGTGACATCCTAATGACTGCGAGGTGACATCTCGTTGTTTTGTTTTGCATTTCTGTAGTGATTAGTGATGTTGAGCAGCTTTTCATAACTTACTGGCCATATGTCTTCTCTTTTTTTCTGGATTAATCCTGTCAGAGGTTTATCTATATTATCAGTCTTCTCAGTGGACTGAATTTTCACCCTGTGACTATTTTTTCTTGGTTCTTTTATTTTGTTAATCTTTTATTATTATTTTATTTCCCCTATTTTGGGAAGTTTTACTTTGTTTCTTTTTCAGCCTTCTTGAAGTGAATTTTTAGGTTGTTAATTTTCTACCTTTTATCTTCTCTAATATAAGTAATTCCTATAAATTTTCTTTTAAGTGCCCCTTAGTTGAATTATTCAAGGTGAGTTTTGTGGGATTTTAATTGTCATTTAGTTCAAATGCATTCTAAGAGCCAATGTGATTTATTCTTTGACACAAAGATTACTTAAAACTATATCTTCAAATTCATGAACATATAGGTCTTTTCTTTAACCTTTTGGTCAGTGATTTCTAACTTTTTTACCCTTTGGTGAGAGAATTTGGTTCTGTATGATTTTTTTTGTCATGTGTTAAAATTAATTTATGACACAGTGTTTGGTCAATGTTGTAAATGTTGCATTGACTCTGGGAAAGTTTGTGTACCCTCTATTTAGTGAGTGTAGTGTTGTGTATATATCCATTAGCTCAAGCTTTGGATTTGTAAATCAAACCAAGAACAGAGGGACAAGTGTTAAAAACTGGGATTGTCTGCTTCTTTTTATAGATTGCCAATTTTTTGCTTATATGTATTTCAAACTGTTAATAAATGCAGACAGGTGTAAAATTGTTACGTCTTTCTGGAAAATAGTTGCTTTTCTTTATTGTGCATTTATAATCTTTACTCAGAGTAACCTCTTATACACAACAGATAACTGGATTTTGTTGATAACTTTTATTGCCTCTTACGATCTTTGGCTTTTAATTGATAGGGAATTAAATCTACTCACATTCATTATAATTACTAATATATTTGACTTATTTTTGCTATCTTATTTTATGTTTTCTGTTTACCCTGCTTTTTTCTATGCTCTTTTTTCCCCTGCTTTCATTTGGATTGATTAAGTTTTTTTATTTCTTTTTCTCTCTTCCATTTTGAACATTTCCGACATCGTATTTCTATTATTTGGTGGCTAAGCTCTAACAGAAAGTAGAGTTATTGAAGGCTAAACTTAGTCACTCCGTGTCTCTCACGGATGCCCACTTTCCACCGTCCCCCTCGGGCGGCTGCACATGGCTTTGTGTTCCCAGTTGCACCATTTCCTCAGTGAAAATTCCCGTGTGGTTAGTTGCAGTGTAGGGAACGGACTGCAGATGTTAAGTCCAAAGCCTTGCATTCACATTCCAGTCCCACAACTTTTAACTGGAGGGTCTTGAACAAATACCTCTCTGGGTTTTAATTTTCTCATCTGTACACAGAATCAAGTATGCATATAGACATCTGAGAGGGTCAACTAGGATGTACAAACTACACTATTACCAAGTAATATATACAAACTACGTTACATTACTTGGTAATAATTGTCAGATAATTAATATTTTGCAGCTTCTCTGTTGGTTTGTTTTATTTTCAAAGTCTTAGTCTTGAATTCCAAAGTCATTAAGTATAAATGACTTTATGTTTTGTTTCCTTTGTAGGTAAGGGTATATCATTGCTTATTTTGTTTACTACCTGTCGTTTTATTTTGGTTTTAAGAAACTGGCACTAGTTTCTAAGCTGTAAATTTGTCTGTCATCTAAAGGAAGTATGGTTTATGCTTAATTGCTGTTTTCTTCCGAAGCGGATGACTAGCGTTCCCCCAGCTTTCCCTCAGCTCGCTGAGCTCTCCCAGAGCTACAGGCATGGTTGATGGCCTAAATGTTCAGGGGCAAGGGACAGATCCATTTTCCCATTCACTTATTTTTTTTAGTTCAATAAAACTAAAAAAAAAAAATAGCTCAATTTTTGGTTGCTGAAAGGAAGCAGGAAAAATTCAAAAAGCAGGCTTATTCAATGAACTGAGTACAATTTAATTCAGATAATTAAGTAACAATTAGCTCATGGCAAACCCCATGCTGATCAATCAGAAGAAAATAGTTTCCTGGCAAATCGGCAAGACTCAGCAGGATTTTAGAATCCGAGACCCAGACCCCGTGAAACCCACAGCACACCGTCCACGCAAGGTAAGTGTCGTGCTCTGAAGGAAGACCCAAGGACAGCTTTCCGAAGCACTAAACAGAGCAGCCCCGGCTCCAGGCTATTGGATTAATTTCTGTACAGTTCTCTACTTGTTTATTGACATGCTATTTATTAAGAACTAGTTATATCTGTTGGATCTTTTTAAGTTTTCTGTATCTTAAAAAGTACCTTTAATATTATTTCTGAAGGGCAAACAACTTTTCAAAATATCAAAACAACAAGACCAACATCTAGTGGTGAAGTAAGCGTACTGCAGGGCGGATTCCTGCCTGCAGATGGTAGCAACAGAGCCAGGCCTCCCGGACAGAGGTAACTGCTTTCAACATCCAGGATTCCTGAAGAGCGCCCCCCAACAGCCCAGTGTCAGCGGTAGAATTCCAGGTCTTTGACTATTAAATAGAGGACATTTGGGGGGAAAATAAGAGTGGTTTTTTTAGTGTAACTTAATATGTATGATAAAAACATTGGATTAGCCAGTTTATTTTTAAGAGGTCTCCAGAGTGAATGTTGCTATACCCAATTCTAGAGGAATTATATACCCAGGTAGAAGATACAGTTTGAATATCATTAATAACTTTACTGATGTTTCTGGCGCTCAGTAGAATCGTTATTGCTGTAAATAAATTTCTAATGTAAAACTAGCTTCTAATCAGGTAGTTAATTGCTTCATATATTATTTTTAGAAGACGGCATTAGCAAATAAATCTCTTTCTTCTGAATCTATAAAACTCATTAGGAGCACTTAGGCAGAGTATTCTTTGTAATTTACATCTCAGGAGGCATGAAATTGTTCACGGGAGCCATGGAGGGTTCAGCATAAGACAATAACTCTGAGACCATCCGAGGGGCCAGGCAGGCCAGCATGTTCTCAGTGGCCCTTGCTCACCTTCCCCCTCCTCTTTCACCCTGATTTTCAGAATCCTTCTCTTTGCTGGGGTACCCAAGGCTCCATTCTCTCATGACCATAAGTACAGGCCAAAAACTGCCAGAGCTAGACTAGCACATTATCCCAAGCCAGTTGAAACAGCAGTAGGCTATTGTAACATCTCTCCTTGGCTTATGAAACACAAATGCAAATCTCATGCCCCTGTTGGCCAACTCTACCTGGTTTCCTGTGAAGAAGGCACCACTGCATCCAAAGGTATATATCTGTCCATCCATCCCTGGAACAGACCAAAAGAGTCCTCTAAATACACTCAGTGGGGTTCTAGGCTCTGGTCCTAACGCTGCCTCTCACCAGAGCAGGTTGTGGGGGCTGGTTTGCTTCCATCACCCTGCCTTCAAGTGCCCTTCTCAAACTCACAGCATGAGAATGTGACCCTCCTCAGTATGTGCTGGGTAGTACTCAAGGGTTATTGTTTAGGGAGACCTCTTCAGCCTCCATTTCATGTGCTGTGTTTGACCCATGTTATCAAGAAGGAAATGGAGGGAGTATTTTAAATAAATGACTCTTTTTTAAAAGATTTTATTTATTTTTAGAGAGAGGAGAAGGAAGGGAGAAAGAGAAGGAGAGAAACATTGATAGGTTGCCCCTTGCACACCCTCTACTGGGGACCTGGCCTGAAACCCAGGCATGATGGGGAATCGAACCGGCAACCTTTCGGTTTGCAGGGACAGCACCTAACCCACTGGGCCACACCAGCCAGGGACAAGTGGCTCTTTTCATTGGGTTATGTTACTTACTTGGCTTGGTGTCTCTGGCTTCAATTACTCAAGGGCTGTGACTCAGCCATCCCATGGCTTTTCATCACTTCCCTAACAATTTTCTGTACAGTAAGTCTTCAGTGAACATTGTCTATGGGTTCTGTGACTTTAGGCGAAACGATGTATGGTGGAACTAATTTTACTGTGGGCTAATTGATAGAAATGAGACTGAAGTTCCTGTGGCATCCCCTCAATGTCAGTGAAGCAATGTTGAATGAAACAGCATTATTTCAGGACATGTTGTATTTAGATTCTGATGCTAAAATTAGCACCAGAAAGCAGGGCATTCCAGCTGAAGAACTGATGGTAAAGTTATGAAACTGGCTCCATAGCTGAGTACAAACCACTTATGAGAGAATGGGCACATAGGGTCCTTGATTCTTGAAGCAAAACACTTATCCAAAGGTCTCGGTGCCTCTGAGCCTCAGTGTCCCTTCAGCCTCAGTCCCTCCACCCACTGTTGTTGCAGGACTCTGTGCAGCACAGGTCTGACATTGTCACCAGGCCCTGACCAGCAGAGTCCTTGGCTCCTCATTGCCCACTCTCATCCCCAGATCTCCACTGGCCCACCAAACTGAGCTTTTTCCAGTGCTGTCACCAACACCGTCCCTGTTCCTGCTCTACCTTTTCCCCATCCTTCAGGGCTAAACTCAAAAGCCTGATCCTCTGAGCTGCAGTAGCTTTCTACTGTATCTTACAATGATTTCTTTTCATGTCTCATTTTCCTTTATAGAGCTGTTTGCTTGGGGTTATATAATTTGTCTTTTTCACTTCTAATTCCTCATCAAGAAAGGCACTTACTAGGAGTTGAACAAATGATGACTCAATGAACAAAACATCATTTATAAAGTGCAGAGGTCCAGTGAATTTAATTTTTGGAGCCTCTTACACAGCATGTACTCATTTTGCGTTCTCGGCAGCAGCATGAAGGCAAAGCGGAGTGTATCACCCTCTTTATTGGAGAAAGTATGATGTCTCATTCTTCCATATCCTTGACAAACAATTCCCACCCTCCAACCCCCTCTGAGTTCAAATGCAGCAGGAAGAGCTGAACTTGAGATGTAATGGAGAAACAGAGTGTACCTGGCATAAAGTCAGTTGCTGAGACTGCGGAAGTCGTTGCGGTGCAAATGGACCACACCTCTCTGTGGTGAGCTCAGCAGTGGAGGCATAAGAGACGGCAGGGGCCAGTGCAGAGGGTCACAGCCTCTCCCTTCCTTTCCCCACTGCAGAGCCCCCTGAGATGCAGGTTGGGGGGACAGGAATGACAACCACTTGCAGACTCCTCTCTAACGGGGATGACAAGGCATTCTGCAGGACTTGGCAGCTGTGCTATGACAGGCGACTGCAATGTCACTGCACAGGAATGGCTCCCATGGCCTGAGCTCTCTCTGCAGGCCTGGCTCTGGGCTGTCCTGTGAAATAGGCACTGGGCTCACCGGCATCTAAGAACCAGGAAGTGGGTGTTTGGGGCATGAAACAATGTGGCCAGGTCACAGCCAGTGTGCAGGAGAGGTAGGTTCTGAAATCAGGTCTGGCTTCTTCCAAAGCCCAAACTCTTCATCCAGGTGCTACTTGGTCCTGCCTAAGGGGCACCGGACAAAGAGTCATGGCCCCTGCAATTAGCCCAAACTCTGCCACTTATTTGCTGTTGCTCTTAGAAAGCTCATTTTATTCTGTCCTCAGCTGCAAACTGTGGTTTTCTGCCATGACTGTCTCAGATGAAGCTCAATTGAGATCATGGTAAATAAAAGGTAATATATAAAGAAAGAAAAGAACCATAAAAGTTCGATCATCACACATGTATTAAATGCCTACTGTGTAGTAGGTACTGTAGCAGATATCTGAAATGAAGAATTTAAGTTCACAGTCCCATCCTTCAAGAATTCACAGTCTGGAAAAGGAGAAGACAAACTGATGATAAGCAGTGTAGGACCCGCTGTGCAACCAGATCAGAGGTGAGGGGCAGCTTCTTCTGCCAGAGCGTGGGAAAGGAAGTGGCAAAGAAGGTCTTTCCTGGTACAGTTGGTACAGTTGAATCCAGCATTGACCTTCGCTGTGTAATGCTAATTATAGTAAAGATTCACATGAATTATTCAATCCCAAGAGTGACCCTATACTGACAGTTCTCCTCTTGGCACAATTTAACACATGGGAAAGTGGATGCTTAGAGAGGTCAAGGTCACAGAGGCAGGATTTTTTTTTAAATAATGTATTTTTAAATCACAGTTGGCGTACAATATTACATTAGTCTCAGGTGGACAACCCTGGGATTAGACATCTACATAACTCAGGAAGTGGTCCACTGATGGAGGACCCATCCGACACCATGGGCAGTTATTGCAGTATCCCGACTACATCCCCGGTGCCTGGAGTTGGGGAGTGTAGCCGTCCCACTCCTGCAGCTCTGCCTTTCTCCAGAAGCCAGGAACAACCTGAGTCTTGTCAAACTCATATCCCACCATCAGTCCCCCAGTAAGAAAAGCTCTTTTGGCTAGAAGGGACGGCATAGGCAAAAACGCGAGGTGAAAGCAGGAGCGTCTGAGGATCATTGTGGGAGGGGATTGAGAGCAGGGTGGGGAGGGGAGATTAAGCGAACGCCAGAGTGTGGGAGCCCTCATACATTACTCTCTGAATCTATGAACCTTGGCCTTTCTGGTGGCCCATTTAGAGGGCCCTGGGTTCTCAAGAAGAAATGAGGTAAGTTAGATGACTCTAGAACTTTTGATAGACAAATCAACAGACTTTGCTGACCAAAAGGTGCTGAGATCCCTGAGTTGAAGAGAATTAGAAGGTCTCCTGGTATATTTCTCTCCTCCAGTGCCTGAAAACATGAAAGCAGCCACTTGAACTAATTATGGTGTGAAACATCAATTGGAGCCAAACATACAATTTGTGAAATTGCAGGCATGGTAATAAAATGAAATATTGGCTTACAGAAGCATTCGTTTGAGAACAGAACTTTTGACGGGTTTCTCTGTTAATGTATTTTTCTACTCTCCAGCCAAACTGGGAGACGCCAGCATCTTGACCCTCAATCTACGCCTGCATGTGGCCGGTGGTGTAGCACGCTGGTGAGAAAGAAGCCTGGGCTGTGGGTGCAGCCAGGCTGACCCACTGCCCTCGCTGTACCCCCGACCAGGGCACCCACCCGCTGTAAGCCTATGTGCCCAGGTCCATAGCTGAGCTAATCCGGAGCGCCTCCCTCAGGTGGCGACTGGGAGAGCCAGCCATACACAGAAAGCCCAGCACAGAGCTTGGGCCCCTGGGAGGCCTCAATTGATGACAAACATCAGGACAATAAAACCCCAAGGCCTCAGTTGCAGTCTGGATTCCCAAACCCCACAGAACACTCCATGACCATGAACTATCAGCTCCACAGAGAAGGAGTCTGAAAAATGGTCCCGTTCCCGAACCTGCATCACAGGCGTTTCTCTGTGGAGAAGCACATAGTGTAACGGCCTCACCCCCCAAATACTTCCGAGTTTGCAGATGACTGTCTTATTGCTGTGCAATATGATAGAGAGTGAGATAGAGAGGAGAGATCATCTCTTTCATGTCTCTTCTTTAAAAAAAATTCTTTTAGCATAATTTTTATTGAATTCATTGGGGTTACATTGGTTATAAAATTATATAGGTGTCAAGTGTACACCTTTATAGTACATCATCTGTACATTGTATTGTGTGTTCACCATCCAAAGTCAAGTCTCCTTCCAACACCGTCTGTCTCCAGTTTACCCTCATCTACCTCCCCTCACCCCGATTTCCCTCTGGTAATCACCATACTGTTGTGTTCCGTGAGTGTCTATAAGTGTTCATCTATTATTAACCCAGCCCCCCACATCCCCTCCCCTCTGACAGCTGTCAGTCTGTTCTCTGTATCTATGAGTCTATTTCTATTTTCTGTGTTTATTTTGATCATTAGATTGTACACGTAAGTGAGATCATATGGTATTTGTCTTTCTCTGAGAGACTTATTTCACTTAACATAATACTCTCTGGGTCCATCCATGCTGTTGCAAATGGTAAGATTTACTTCTTTTTTACAGCCAAGTAGTATTCCATTGTGTAAATGTACCACAGCATTTTATCCAATCATCTATTGAGGGACACTTGGCTGCTTCCATATCTTGGCTATTATAAATAACACTGCAAAGAACATAGGGGTGCATATATTTTCTTTCAATCAATGTTTCAAGTTTCTTCAGATATATTCCCAGATGTGGAATTGCTGAGTCATCAGGTAGTTTCATGTTTTAAATTTTAAAGGAACTCCACACTGTTTTCCACAGTGGCTGCACCAGTTTGCATTCTCACTAACAGTGTACAAGGGTTCCCCTTTCTCCACATCCTCACCAACTGTTGCTTGTGGATTTATTCATGACAGCCATTCTGACAGGTGTGTGCTGATATCTCATTGTTGTTTTAATTTGCATTTCTTTAAGTGTTAGTGACATTGATCATCTTTTCATAAATCTGTTGGCCATCTATATGTCTTCTTTGGAGAAGCATATATTTGGATCCTTCACCCATTTTTAATGGGATTTTTTTGGTGTTGAGCTGTAGAAGTTCTTTATAAATTTTGCATATTAACCCCTTATCATATTTATTATTGGTAAATACGTTCTTCCATTTTGTGGGTTATCTTTTCACTTTGTTGATCGTTTCTTTTGCTGTGAAAAAACATTTAGTTTGATGTAGTCCCATTTGTTTATTTTTTCTTTTGTTTTCATGCCCAAGGAGATATATAAGAACAAATATCGCTATGAGATATGCCCAAGATTTTACTGCTATGTTTTCTTCTAGGACTTTTATGGTTTTAAATTTTACATTTAAGTCTTTAACCCATTTTGAATTTATTCTTGCATACGGTATAAGAAGGTTGTCTGGTTTCATTTTTTTGCGTATATCTGTCCAATTTTCCCAATACATTTATTGAATAGACTATCTTTACTCATGTCTGTTCTTATAAGGGCACTAATCCCATTCACAGGGGCTCCACCCTCATGATCTAATGACCTCCAAAAGGCCCATCTCCAAATACCACCCCATAAGAAGTAGGGGAAGACAGGACCATCCAGTCTATGGCAGAAATCCATATCACCCACCACCAACATTATCTATAGAGGAATTATGGTATATAAATAAATTACCTTAAGTAAAATGCTGCAGGAGAGATATAACAAACAACTTATAGGACTTCCCAGGATTGTGAAAGAGATTATTTCTGGCTGGGAAATCTAAAAAATTACTCTGAAAGGACTAGCATTTGTGTTGGGCCTTGAGGAATGGAAGGAGGGCTGTACAGGGCAAGAAAATACTGCATGGAGGCAAAAACTGAAAACTCCAGAGCACAGTGCAGTTTGAGACACATGAAGGCTTTGGAGTAGCTCATGGAAGCTTAATAAAGAGCCAAGGAGTACTTTTCAGTAGGCGTTCAAGCTGGGCTCCAGGAAGAGCCCTTAGACACCAACAGATGGCTGGACTGGGATTGTTGGGAGGGGAAGCATGGCAGAAAGGCCACTGGGATAATGCTCTGCCTCGAGGAGGCCATCGGTGCCCATACTTTCAGAACTAGTTTGCACTCATTTATGGAAACAGCTTCCTGCCCTCTGCCACTGGTTCTTGCAGTGAATCACCTAGAACTCTTGCATTAATAAGAATACCAACACTCGATCATCAGACACAGTGGGAAGAGACAGAGAGCTACTACGAGGTATCTCTGAGGTCACAGGCAACTGCCCTTGCATGATTCAAGAAAACAGGTTTCAACTAGTGAATGACATAACAAGATGAAAGGGACCATTTGTTTCAAATCTTCCTACTTCACTCTTAAGAATGTGCTTGATAAATTTATATGTCTCAAGGACTAAAATGACATTACTAAACAAGCCCCCTATTACTTGAAATACATCATACACTGGCTATGGAGGTGACAGCAGCCTGTAAAATAACACACAGCAATGACTAGATGCAGAATGATTGAAAATCCCTGGGAAACTACTTTGACCCAATTTTTTAGATATTTCAAGTCCTTCTTTTTTTAATTTGATAAAATACGCATAACAAAGTTTATCACTTTAACAATTTTAGGTGTACATTTCGGTGGCATTAAGCCCATTCACAAGGTTGTGCAGCTGTTACCACCGCTACAATAGTTCCATCTCCAGAACTTCTCCATCTGCCCAAACTGAAACTCCGTATGTTAACACCAACTCCCTGCCATGCCCCGCCCTGCCCCCAGCCCCTGGAAACCACCATTCCACTGCTATCTCTGCAAATCGACCTCTTCTGGGCACCTCCTGTGAGTGGAATCATACTTGTCCTCTTGTGTCTGTCTTACTTCATTCGGCACAATGTCCTCAAGGTTCATCCGCGTTGTAGCAGGTGTCAGAATTTCACTCCTTTTGGAGGCAGGGTACTATTCCATTGTATGAATATACCACATTTTTTATGTATTCGTCTGTCAATGGACATTTGTTCATTTTTAGCTTTTGGCTACTATGAATAATGTTGCCAGGAATATCGGCACAAATACCTGCTTGAGTCCCTGTTTTTAGTTCTTTTGGGTATATACCAGAACAACTGTTAAGTACCGTATCTTCGCCACTTTGTAGGAAATATGAATTTTACAAGAGAATTCTGAAGACCACTAATCTTTAAAAACATTTATTTTATAATGCATAAATATTTCTTTTGAATACAAAATTTTATAAAGGGAAAGGAGGTTATTTTGAATATAAAATTCACATATTTTAGTATTTAGGAACTATACAAAATTGAAGTTACACATAATTCTACCATTTAGAGGTAATGATTGTCAACACGTTAGTGTGCATTCCTTCACTTCCCATTCAAGCTTTTTTTTAATGGTATTATTTTATTTTGTAGTTTTCTTTTTATCACTTATATAGCACTTTTCCATATAATTATTTTTTACACGTAACATTTAATGGCTGTATAATGTCCCACTGTAAAGGTATGCATATATGTTCATATGTGATCATTTGTTTCATCAATTATAGTTGGAAAAACACATTAGTCCAAAATGACAAATTCGAACACCCCCTCTCCTAAGACGAAGTCCTCTCAGGTCAGCTCACTAGCTACACGACTATTACAAGTCCTTAACTTCATCCGCACCTTGAATCCATTGACTGAACCCTTTGCCCTCCCGTTGATCCCACCTCCTGCCTTGACTGTCTGCTTTATTCAGCAGATTCCACCACATACCGCATCAACTGTCCATCTCACCCTCCACTGCATGAACGTGGCAAAACTCCAGCCCTGGAGAACCCCAGATGCCTGACTTTTCTGTCCCAAGAACTCATTAGCGTGGTTGTTACTGAAGATAACCACTGAATAATTCACAGTTACCATTCTCAAATGAGCACTCAACACTGCCCAGCTTGGTCTCACATTCTCCATTGATGAAAATTTCATAATTTTACTTTAATCCTCAAACTTTCCAACCATACTCAACCTGTTTTTCCTCACTCTCAGACACTCTCTTGCATTGTATGGATTCATTTATTAAGGAACAATTACTTATTAAACACTTATTATGAGGTAGGTACTGTTCAGTCACTGGAAATACTGCAGCGAACAAAATAAAGTCCCTGCCCTCTTCACACTACCTGTCTAGAATTTAAAGAAACAGATTACAAACAAATAAACATATAACATATAATAAAAATAGATGGTGTCAGCTACTGAAAAGAAAACTAAAGGAGAGTTGTGAGCCAATGGAAAGAGGGAAAGGTGCTCAGGAAGACCTTTTCTGGGAGATTATATTCAAGCAGAAACCTAAAAGCAATGACAGAGCAAGTGACTTGAGGCCCTGCTCAAAACTACTCACCAGCCCTGGCTGGTGTAGGTCAGTGGATTGAGTGCGGGCTGGGAACCGGAGGGTCGCCGGTTTGATTCCCAGTCAGGGCACATGCGTGGTTTGTGGGCCAGGTCCCCAGTGAGGGCCATGTGAGAGGCAACAGTACATTGCTGTTTCTCTCCCTCTCTGTCTCCCTCCCTTCTCTTCTCTCTAAAAATAAAATCTTTAAAAAAAATTACTCACCACTTCTTCATGGCCTGCTTATCAGTCTCTGTTCAACATCTTTTATGAAATGCCCCAAACTTTCCTTAGTCCTCAAACAAACTCAATGGTATGCCCTGATTTTTCTGTTCTATGTCTTGCCAAACTGTCCCCTTTTTTCTGAATCTCCTTCTCTCTTCCTTCAAGACCGAGTTCCACTGTTGCAAAGCTTGCTCCTTTCCGCTGAGCTCGCCACTTCCTGAAGCACTCTCCTGGTCTTCCTTGTGCCTCTCAAGCAATCACACTTCTCCTTCTCACACCTGCTCCCTACATCTCATCCCCTCTGTGGCTTAAAAACATCATGTGCCTACAACAAATCCAAAATCTGTATCTCCTGTTATACTTCTTTTCTGAGTGCCAGGTCACTGTACATCTGTAATTAGATTTCCTCAAAATTTCCATTTTAAAGTTTAAGCCGCAATCCCCTCTCCCCACCCTAACCCTCTTCCCCATGCTGTAGTCCCACACCTCAGTGTGCGACCCACCACCCGTTCCTGCTCATGCAGAAACCTGGGAGGCAGCTCCATTGCTGTCACATTGGGAATCATTCCTCCGCTCTGCACCTGAGCAGTTCTCAGCATCGTGCGCACTTTCTTGGAGAGGATCCCTGCGGTCACTGGATTAGTGGGAAGTCCCCTTGACCCTCTTGTGTTCTCTCTCACATCATGCTGTGTGCCTTCTTGCATAGATAGGATTACTGAAATTTGTAATTATATACTTTGTCCTCTTCTATGTTTACACTTCATAAAAGTAGGGAGCATGGTAATTTGTTCATCATTGATACATACTACCTGGCTTAGTGCCGACTCACTCTACTCTTACTAGACTACTTACTCTCGTCCTCTGGAGACTGTGTTTTTTAAAACTAGGATGCCACCCTTGTGTAACAGGGTGCAGCCAAGAGGGGAGCCCCAAATAGGAATTGTAATGGGGTCCAGAAGAGCTTGGAGATGATTGGCTCCACACCACAGGGCCACACCTGCCCGGAATGCTGGCAGCTATGGCCAATTGTGGAAAGAGCCAAAAATGGGGCTGCAGAGGAAGACTGGCACTGGGATTTAAACCCAGGCATGGCAGCCATGTGGCACCTTTCGGGACCATGCGGCTTTGGTGTCTTTTCAGGTAACACGCAGCTTGGGCGAGAGTCAGGACCCTGGGCTTTGGAAGTCCTCCGTTTTTGCCACATGAATGGTGCCGGGAGCCTGAATCACAGACTTCTACTTCTTTCCTGAGATAGGGTACCCCAGACTGGGCAGAGGGAGAAGGAAGGACTGTGCATCCATGGGTATTCTAAAGAACTTTAGTCTGTATAACCTTTAAATAAATAATTATTCCTTTCCTTTTCACCAATCTCTAGCATTGAGAGATGTCTTTCCTCTGGCAGCGGGCAAAGCGAACCTAGTACGGGTTTTTTTTTAACCCCCGGAAAAAAAGGGGGGTCTTTTATATCGTTCAGCCCCCCACCCACTTGGACTACTAAAGTTACAGCTGTATGAGCATTACAGGTGAATAAATAAATGAATGAATAATAATAAATGGATGATCATCTTCATAGTAGATGCAAAAGAAATATTTGATATGTAATGAGAGCAAATATATTCATGTTTGTGGGTTCACAGACTTCCTGCCCTACGTAGCCAACATCATATTCAGGTGCTATTTAGTTAGCTTTCTCCTCTGCTCTGCATATGTGAGGATTAAAAGAAAACTAGCCCTGGCCAGGTGGCTCAGTTGGTTGGAGCATCATCCCATACACCAAAGGGTGCAGGTTTGATCCCCAGTCAAGGTGTGTATTGGAAGCAAGCAATTCATATTTCTCTCTTCTTCTCTCTCTCTCTCTCTCTCTAAAAATCAATAAACATCCTTTCATGAGGATTTAAAAAACACAGAGAGAGTAAGAAGTTAAATTCCTCAGGTAGCTGTGTATGGTGGGGTAGGAAGGAGAGGAAGGAGGGTTTGGACACCAACATAAAGTGGTAGGAAAATAATAGGCCCCTAGGAGCTTGTGGGGACTAGAGAAATGCAGTGGGTGAGGTCTGTTGGTATTTATCTTAGAAAGGTTATGTACACTAGACCTCTCCTGCTCATAAGTAATAAAATAAATATAACTACTCTGGTTTGGAACATTTTTATGCTTTTAAAATCCTCAAGCCAAACCTGATAAACAATAAATTATCCCACATAACAGGAATCACAGATGGTACCATCTCCAGAAATAGTTCATTTAGAATTTTTGCTCCTTTTGTTGGCAATTTTAGCAGTTCAACAATGTCTTAAAGATACTGAATCACTCCACTTCTCTGCTCTGCCATTCTCAGTGCCTACTTCATCCTTCCGTGGCAGCGTGAGAGCAGAAACGATGACCACCTCCAAAGAGAATAATTAGATTGTCTCTTCCTGCAGCTCTCTTTTAGGAATGAGCAAATTGTCCCAATTGTCCCCCAACAAACTTCTCTTCACATCTCACCCAAGTTGGCTGGCCTGCCTATTTTAGCATAGAGGTTAGGAGCATAAGGCCTTGGTTCAAACCTTAATTCTATCACTGAGATCTTGGACAAATCTGTGTCTGTTTCTCCATCTGTAAAATGGGGAAGTACCTACGTCGTAGGGTTGTTATGACAATAAAATCAATCTACATTTCATGAACTGATGTTTAGCATTTACTATGTGCTGTGCACTGCACAAATTCTTATTATTATGGTTGTTATTATTAAAGCTCAGCCAATCAGTGTCTTACAAAGGGAAAGAAACCCTTACCCAAATCAGGTGCACTCTTTGAAGTTCCATGAAGGAGGAAGAAAGGAAGACAGGAGGCTGAGTGGTGTACTGGACTGCTGACCGTGATCCAGTATAGACTGTGCTTCTTAAAGACTAGGGTGCCACCCCTGGACCAGTGAACTTACAGCTGTATAAGCATTACAGGTGAATAAATAAATAAATGAATAATAATAAAAGGATGATCATCTTCATAGTTATCCTTTACACAATTCCACAATAACTCACTTAAAATATGTTCATAGAGATAAAAGTTTTAAAAAATAAAAGGTAGAGAAAGCTTTCATAGTTTTGAAAACTATTGCCAAACTGCTTTTCAGGGGTATAGGATCAATTTAAACTGTCAGAATTAGTGATAAGATGACAGTTTCATCATATCCTTACTAAGCCTACAAATTGTTCATACATTTTTTCAACTTCACCTTTAAGTTATATTTTGACTATTAATTAATATATGTTTATTTATTCATTAATTTACTTACTACTAATATCCTTTTATTAAATCAATTATCTAGTTTGACTGCCATGTGTATTGCTATTTGGCTACCGAACATTCTTCCCTTCTTGTTTATGAACAACTATAATTCTGTTGGAGATGGTTTGTATCCAGCTAAAAATAACATTACAAAGCCTTCTTTGTAAATAGGTATGCTCATGTGACAATCTCAATAAAAGAGATGTACAGTACTTGGAATTTGTAGGCTAAGTGAGCCTTCTGAGAAAGCTCTTTAAAGATAGGGAGGAAGCACAGTAGCATGCACTTCTTTGTCTTTTCTCCTCTTCCAGCTTGGAATGTAGACACAATGTTGAGGATGGAGCAGCCATCTTGTGTCCATGAGGGAAAGGCTGAAGTAACTGCAGAAAACTCAGAGCTGATACCTTTAGCGGGTAAAACCGCGTCAGCAGCCATCACCCATCAGACTTTTCACTACAAGAGGAAATTAAACCCTTATCTTATTTGTCACTGTTATTTGGATTTCTACTATATGTAGCAGAATTTAATCCCTACTAATATAATAACAATGCCTTTTGTGATTTTCTACTATTTTGTTATTTTGTTATTTTCTATTTTCTATTTGAATTTTATCTTATTGATATGTTAAAGTTCTTTATGCATTTTGTTTTCAACAAGATGCTTAGTAACCTTTTATCTATAATGTGTTGCAAATCTTTGTTCAGTTTGTTTTATAACTGAATTCTTTCATTATTTTCCAAGTTTGATTGAGATATCATTAACATATACCACTGTATACATTTAAGATATAAATGTATATATTTTATATATACATATATGTATATGTTGTGAAATAATTACCACAATACATTTAGTTAACATCCATCACTTCTCATAGAGACAATTTTTTTGTGTGATAAGAACTTTTATGATCTAATCTCTCAGCAACTTTCAAATATACAACCCAGTGGCACCAACTCTAGTCACCATGCTGCACATTATAGCCCCAGGACTGACTGACACTACAACTGAAAGTTTACGCCTTTTAACCACCTTCACCCACTTCACCCACCACTTCCCTCCCTCCTCTGGCAACTGTCAATCTGTGTTCTGTATCTATAAGTTTAGTTTTTTTAGATTCCACATAAAAGTGAGATGATACAGTATTTGTCTTTCTCTGTGTGACTTCTTTCACTTAGCATAATGTCCTCAAGGTCCACCCATGTTGTCACAAATGTCAAGATTTCCTTCCTTTTATGGCTGAGTAATATTGCATTGTGTAGATGTACCACATTTTTGTATCCACTTATTCATCAATAAACACTTAAGTTGTTTCTAGGTCTTAGATGTTGTAAATAATGCTTCAATGAACACGGTGGGGTGTGGATATCTTTTTGAGGTAGTGACTTCATTTCCTTTAGATATATTCCCAGAAATGGAATTGCTGAGTCATATGGTAGTTCTATTTTTAATTTTTTGAGGAACCTCTTTACTGTTTTCCACAGAGGCTGCACCAGTTAACATTCCCACCAACAGTGTGCAAGGGTTCCCTGTTCTCTACACCCTCACCAACGTTTATTTTTTGTCTTCTTCATGATAGCTATCCTCACAGGTGTAAGGTAATAACTCATTGTGGTTTTGATTTTCCTGTCCCTGATTATTATTGATGTTTAGCATCTTTTCATGTACCCATTGGTCACTTGTATCTCTTCTTTGGAAAAATGTCTGTTCAGTTCCTGTGCCCATTTTTAAATTAGATCATGTGGGGGTTTTTAGCTACTGTGTTATACATGTTCTTTATATATTTTGGATGTCAACTGCTTATGAGATAAAAGATTTGCAAATATTTTCTCCCATTATGAAGGTTGCCTTTCATTTTGTTGATGGTCTCCTTTGCTGTTCAGAAGCTTTTTAGTTTAATGTAGTTCTACTTGTTTACTTTGTTTTGTTTCCTTTGCTTTTGGTGTCAAATTTAAAAAGGAAGTCATTGCCAAGACCAATGTCAAGGAGTTTTACCCCTACATTTTCTTCTAGGAATTTTATGGTTTCCAGTCTTACATTCAAGTCTCTAATCCAATTTGAGTTCATTGATGAGGGTCCTGTTTCATTTTTTTCATGTGGCTGTCTAGTTTTCCCAAAAACATTTATTGAAGAGTATCTTTTCCTCATTATGTATTCTTGGTTCCTTTGTCATGAATTAATTGACCATATATGCATAGGTTTATTTCAGGACTCTCTATTCTGTTCCACTGATCAATTTATCTGTCTTTATACCAATACCATATTGTTTTGACTACCATTGCTTTGTAATATAGTTTGAAATCAGAAGTGTGATACTTTCAACTTTGTTCTGTTCAATTTGTTGTTTGCTTTTCAACTTTACTTAGGATGTTTTTTTACTATAACAGTTTGAAATATTTTCTGTACTCAAACCCATTATTCTGTTTCTCCTTTTAATTTTTCTTTTAAAGCTTGGAAGGTCTTTCTGCATCCCAATGACTCATAAATGTTTACCTATATTTTCTTTCAGAATTTTTTGTTTCATTTACCCAATTTTTAAAACATATCTGAAATGTTTTTGATTTGTGAAGATATGTATAGTTAGCCAGTTATCACATCACTTATTAAATAATCCATTCTTTTCTGAACTGATTCAGGCTATCTTTAGCCCATACCAAAAATTGTGTTCACTAGTTTATATTTGTACTTTTACTCTCTTTCATCTATCTGAAATAGATTCCTTTTCTAAAATATTTTCAGTCATTTTCAAGTGTTTATTCTTCTTGATAAACTTTAGAAACACTTGTCAAGTTAACAATATTTTGGTCAGTATGATAGTATTGTACTACATTTATAATTTATTCCTGATAGAATAAACATATTTCAAGATCAGTATCAATGTTAAGGAGCACTCTATGCAGTGTGGCACAATGACAGAGCCAGACAGACATGAGCACTTGACCCACCTGAGACTCACTTTCCTCATCCTCTCAGGTCCTGGCATTAGGTTAACTGTGCTAGCTGTGGGGCTGGTATGTTTTCACCTTTTAAGTGAATGAATTTTTTTTTTTTAGAAAAAGGTGGGAAAGGTTGTACTCGACATCATTTTTAGAAAGAGTGCCAGAAAGAAAGCTTTTAAGAGCAAAAGGAAAAAGATCACTGATGGGGGTTGATGCACATGGGATTATGAGTCACATTGGAGCAGAAGCCAAGGCCCTGAGCATCAGACGAAAAGGCCACGCAGGAGGTCAGTCCTGGCCAGGCTTTCCAACATGGAGAGGATTCTCTAGGAACTTAGGGGTGTAGCTTTAGATAGCCAGGGTAAAAATGCATTAGGAATATAGGGCCTTGCTGGAATTCCATTAGTTAACAAAACAAGGAGAAAGAAAAGGCCCATCTTTCCTACTGGGGGCAAAGATGCTGCCCAGGCCTCAGTGCTGGGGATAGGAAAGGAGCAAGGGGAGGTACAGAGAGACTTCAGGAACTCTCCAGACCAGCTCCTACAGGATTTCCTCCTGGTCCTGAGGGCTTCTGACATCCAAGAGTGTTCATAACACGAGTGTCCAGGAAAAATCTGAGCTAAGGGACGGGTGACATTTTAATCTAAACCAAGTTACTATTGCGTGCTTACAAGCCACATTGGTGGGGGGAGGGTTGCAGTTCACTTCTAGGGCTTCTACTTTCAAACTGATGAGCAATATGGAAGCAGAGCCTTGGTGTTTCTCAGCGTAAGGGTTCACTATCTCCAGAGTAAATGCTAAAAATACTTCTGATAAAAACTGAAAATCTTGGTGTTATCTATTTAGACTCAAGTAAATTCTGCATCTTCTGGCAGAGCTGATGTTAGCAGGCTCTTGCTCACAGTGTAATGAGTTCTACAGAGCACCTGGGGCCAGAATATCGGTGCCCTCTAGTTACCTCCGGATCGGCTTTCCTGCTGTGAACCACAGATGCCGCGATAGAGGTAATAAAGCTCCAAGGGCTGCACAATTACTTCTGATGCTATGCTAGGAGCCATGTCATCAAATTGAAATCCCTCTGGGTACAGCGGGAATGTCTCATAGTGCCCTCTGTGAGATCAGAGCAAAGGCCTCAAAAAGACACGCTTTTTTTTGTAACCAACTATCTTTTTCTGGTTATAAAAAAATGACTATTGTAGACATTATGGAAATAGATATAGAAGAAAATTAATATTATGGTTAATAGATCTTCATTCAAATAATCACTGTTAATTTTTGTAGCTTTTCTTTGAATGCATATATATTATAATCAACTAGGAACATTAACATAGTTAATTCTATACTAAATACATATCTCTGTGTGGTATTTTCACTTAATTTCATGTCAAAAGTACTAAAAGTAGTTTATTTAGAACTTGAACTCAACAAAGAGCAGGTAGCATGGAAGTGAATTACAGAGGCTCTATTATAGATACTTGGACAACACACTATTAAACTCATTTTACCACTACTACCATTGGAAAGTAGTAAACCCAGATATATCACTGACATAGCAAGACAGTGGCCCCCAGAAAGAGTGATAGATTTTCACCATCTCAGTACATCTGGAAATATCGTCTGAGCCTAAAAATAATGGGCTATATTAGCTCATGCAGAACAGTTATTTGGCTAAATTAAACTTCAGTTATTATCAAGAGACTCATTCTAAAACAGGATTTTTTAAAGTAATAATAATAGTACCTTATTAATTATTTATACAGTAATTATATTTGAGCCCCAGCTGTTTCTATCCATCCAAATGATGCCAATACAGAGGGTGAGGGAAGAAGGAGAAAGTAAATGTTATATTCTCATTTTTCCATCAAAATAGTGTTATTCTAGGCTGAGAACTGTTCTCAGCAAAGGGTACAACCCAAGATTTTTCTGTCTTTTATACAGATGTGCTTTGCACGGACTGTGTTCCGTCATGTGCACTTTGCCAGTTTCTGACATCCTGTGATGTCACGAGCCTTTCCTTACACCCACAGCCAATGTGGCAAAGTATACACAGAGCACATGGGGGTGAAGGCAAGCAAGAAAACCACAACTCACCTAATCAAGGATGACATTAGTGAAGTCTTCAGTGGCGGCAGACAGTCAGTCGCGTGTGTTGTAGATGAGATTCCCATTTACTTTCTGTCAGCTGAGATTCTGGACAAAGGAAATATGCAACCCCTAGGAAAGCCCACTAAATGAAGACTGCATCAGGCCCCTTGTCTAGAAAGCCCAATGTTAAAAATCTGGAGCTCATCCATGCTCCACTGAGGCACAAAACTCACCACCACAACAAAAACAAACGAACAAGCAACAGCAGGCAGCCAGCTCTCTGATGCAGAAGTAAGACCCAGGAGTCACAGGCCACTTTTGGTGCCACAGGCAAACACATGCTTCATAAACACCCAGTAGGTGATCGTGGTGATGCTTCGAGACTCTAAACTTACAGGGGGTGGGAGGTGTGGGTGAGTGAGGACAGGATGGGGCTTAACATTCATGTAAGCCCAGTGTAGGAATTTCAACACACATGCAAATAAAAGTCCTACTGTGAAAGAAAATCACTGTTTCTATCTCAGCATATTCCCTTCCAGACTTTTTGGTCCTACATGCACGTTTAAATGAAATTTTATCCACATTCAGATTACGCTCTTTAAAATAGTATATCCTGCTCTTTGAAATTTTTATATTATATATTTTAAAAGTATATTTCCAAGTCATTAAATATTCCATGACTCATTTGAAAGACTTCTTGATATTCTTCCACATATATGAATTATAATGTGTTTCATTTATCTTGTCTTGTTGGACATGCAAATAGATTCCAGGTTTCTTATTTATATTAACAATATAGCAATAAATATCCCTAGACATTGTCAAAGGTTCAGAAATAGCTAAAGTAAAACCGGTGGAACACTGGAGTAGTAATTGGTAGAAATTTATTGTGTCACACTGAGAAGTTTGCAAACCGGGAGCAGTCAAGCCAATATGTGGAATGAGGCTCAGGGGTGTACCCTCACAGAGCGGTTTATATGCAGCAGTGAGGAAGCGGTGTCTTCACTGTAACTGGTAATTACGTTAATGACTAAACTGGTTTTGTCTGCTCAGGGAACCTTTAAGGCTAGCATCCGTTTGCTTTTTTTAGAGTGGTTTTATTTCTGCAAAGTAGCATCATCGGTCACATTGACTAAATAGAATTAATTTGAGTTATACTGGTTCTGTACATTTATAGATGTGTGAGCATAAGGAATCTATACCCAGGATTATATTTGTACATATTTAAATAGCATCCCAATAAAATTAGTTAATTAAAAGTTAAAGTTACTGTCACAGGTACTGGTTTTTGATTAGCCAGGAAGCACATCACAGTGGATCCGAGCTAGCTGACTCCAGCGCTTCTGCTGACCACGAAGGTTGTCGCCCAGGGCCTAACTGGAATAGTGTCAAGGATCTGAGTGGCTCAGCCTCTGGTCTCCTCCAGAGACAAGTGCCTCTAGGGTCCTCTCATTTCTAGCCATTTTTTAATGTTTTAATTTTTTATTCATGGGTAAGTCACTCTTTCCTTGGTGTTTACTGAGTCATGCATACTTCTCAGCAGACAGAGAATGAGACGTTTTGGAAGACCAGGACCGGGGTTCTCCTCTGAGTGTGTTTTACGTCCTAATTTTGAAAATCTGAAGATCGCTAACTTTGTCAGCAAAGGGCGAGTTTTTTCCTGAAGAGATCCCCTTTGACAGAGGAAAGGTCTTCAGTGGCACTTGAGCGTGTAGCTACGTTTGCTTTTAACGACCTCAGCTTTTGTGCCATGTTGTTCTATCAGTAGGGTATGTCCCTAGACCTTATTTGTTCGGTGTATGTGAGTCATTTTTCAGCTCATGCTCCCTCCAAATTGGAAAACACCCAATTCTCCAAATTCTCACTAAAAGTTAACATAATCGTTATTTAAATATGTGTTATTTGATAGATATAGTGTTGCTGCTTTAATTTACAGTTGTCTGACTACCAGGGAGTTAAACAGTTGCTTTTTGTTGGCCATTGTACCTTTTTCTCTGGAAATAGTGCATTTATATCCTTTCCCTTCTTCTCTTTTGGGTTATTAGTTTACTACATCTTATCCATTTCTAATCAACTATGTCTCCTATATGTGCGGCAAATAACTAACTTATAAATGGACAAGTATTTCCTTTTGTAATTCATCTTGTTGCTTTTACATGCAGGAAGTCTTGCCTCATGCTGAGATAAAATACATCTCACCTTTTAATAGGCGATTACCCATTAAAATAGGTACACACTCACACATGTCCACACTGCCTGGATTCAATGAATCCAGTCCTTTCGAATTAATTCCTGCATTGCTCTCTAACATCTAGAAGTTGTTTGTTGTTGTTGTTGTTTTGCTTTTTTTTTTTTTTTTAAATGAGTGAAGTCTCAGTTTCCCGATCCTAAAGAAAGCTGTGATACACACTTTCCTTTCCCTAAAGCCTCGGGTTTACTCTAGCGATCCGAATGCGCCTGTGCGCACTTATCCGCACCCAGATCCCTCCCGCTGTTAACTGCGCGCAGGCAGCGGGCAAGTTCATTCTATTAACGTTAAACCATCTGGGGCTAACCTAATGTGACACCACATTCTGCCAGAGATATTCTCTCCTCCACCGGGGTGAGATATAACAGAGGAAGAGATCATTTTTTATTCTCTTGAGAATTAAGAGATTAAGGAAAACTCAAAACTAGCCTTCAAGAGAAGCCTAAAAAAAATTAACACCCAGATTTCAATCTCAATAAAACAATGCCTAAATTATCTGTCTTAACCAAACTACTGTGTGATTTTAGACAAGGTCTTCGGCTCTTACAGCTTTATTGTCCTCATTTTTAAAGTACAGACAATAAACCCCGCTTTACATTACAGCCGTGATGGTTAAAGGCGATAATGTTCCTAGCTCATGGCCTCAGTAAATCTGCACTGATAAGTGTGCACTGAATCTGAGCTTGAGGTAGGGTGAATAAAAGCGGTGGCAGCTGCAGAGCTTTAAATTCCAGCCTGGCAAGACTGAGACGCTTTGTTCTTTCCTGTGCTGTGAGGTCCTTGCCGGAAGTACAAGTTCCTGGCACAAGAACTGGGGATACTGAAATGATATGTTTGCCAAATGACTTTTAAACTTTTGAAGAAGAAAATCCTTAGAGAAATAAAAACTAGGAAAAAATCAGTATATACATAGGAAGCCTGGTCTCCAACTCCTAAATTTCTGTTCACTTGTCACAGAAAAATAGTAAGAGTCAAGATTTATTGAGGGCTACAGAGAACATTTTGATGGTTGCCAGATGGGAAGGGGGGAAGGGAGTTGGGAACGTTGGTGAAAAGGGGGAAGGGATTAAGATATACAAGTTGCCAGTTATAAAAACAGTCACAGGGATGTAAAGTACAGCATAGAGAATATAGTCAATAATACTGTAATAACTATGCATGGTATCAGATGTGTACTAGGCGTATGGGGAGGTCACTATGTAAGATATATAAATGTCTAATCGCTATGTTGTACAACTGAAAAACTAACATAAAATTGTATGTCAACAGTAAATGAAAATGTTTAAAAATTAAAGATTTACCAAGGACTAATCCTGTACTGGACACTGTGCTAAGCATGCAGGGTATTTTCTTGTCCATCCTCCCGCCAGCCTGTACAAGATCAGCCTGGTCATGCACACTTTATGACAGGTGAGAAGACAAAGTCTTGCCCAAATGCAAACATCTAGCAAGTGATAGAAGAAGGGTTCCGTGCAGGTCTGACAGCAGCGTCCAGCCCCCTGACAGCTGCACAAACACAGCTGTGCATCCTGAAGGAGTAGGGAGCCGCAATGACTTGTCAGCAGACAAGACCACGCCTCCCAAATTTGCATCTGTGAGCTGACCCTCAGCAGGATTGTTTACACGACCTTCTGGAAGGGATTTTTGCCTTGCAAATATTTTCTCCGTTTCCTCTTATGATTCAGGATATTTTATATTCTGGAATCCAAACCTTTTTATTTCAAACTCAGATATATCTTAAAACACTACTGGCCCTTTGAGAGTTTCTATTTTGATGTGTGTT
Organism: Micronycteris hirsuta; assembly: GCA_004026765.1. Classification (NCBI taxonomy): domain Eukaryota; kingdom Metazoa; phylum Chordata; class Mammalia; order Chiroptera; family Phyllostomidae; genus Micronycteris; species Micronycteris hirsuta. The sequence goes on from PVJI01001834.1 coordinate 39,841, forward strand.
CGTTCCCATGAAGGACTGATAGCAGATTTGCTCCTGAGAAAAGGCTTGGCTGAGTGAGCGGAAGAGAGTCTGAGGGAGAAAAGGGCCAGGGAAGGGCAGACTGGAGGAGCCAGGGAAGTCCAAACACAAAGATAAAATGTGAAGATACCACAGGCTTGCTTGGAACTGCCCTGAATAGGACATATCGATTTTTTTAATTGTTAAAACTAAATTTGCAATTTGATATATAAGAATTAATTGAGAAAACTTACTTCTACCTTATTTGAATTGCTTTTATTTTTTTCTCTTAATAGAGGATATTCAAACATTTTAATTAAATTTCTTAATTAAAAGCTTTTGTTGATTAGTGGTGTTTTTACTAAAATGGAAATATGTATGAAAAGGATTTTGTTATCTGAATTCAGCCTCTCATTTGTGTTGCTACCAATCCTGCCTAATCTTTATTTCTTAATGTTCTTTCTGGAAAGTGCCACAATTGAGTACATTAAGACCTCGTTCTGTTTGAAAACACAAAGTCATCAAAAGGCCTTTACATTTAACCATGTCTCTAGCGCAAACCAAATCTGAACAACCCCAATGGCCATATTATCCATCAAACTTGGTTTGCCTGTGTGCCCCTCCTCCTCTAATGCAGCCTATGTACCACAGGGCACAAAACTGTAGTAAAATTTAAGACATTGTTCAGGGGCAATTGCATTCTTTTAGCCAGAGGGTTGACATCACAAGACCCAGAGGAACTGCAAGGGTGATGACTATGGAATAAATGTCTTTGAATTATTGCTGCACTGTCTTTATGCTTATTATCAAAAAGTAAAGAAAAAGTAAGCAGTAGTCAGGGTGCCCATATTTCTTAAATCATGTACATGCCTCCCATAGTCCCTCTTTGATTTCATAAAGCTATGTGGCTGACAGAAGCAGAGCATTACTGCCCATAAAACAATTCATCAAAACAGTTTAAGAATACAGAAAGGAGTAGGTAAATTGCGGAGGAGAATCTCAGTGAAAATTTAGAACTTGAAGACCGGTATCGTGTTCCTCATCAAGCCAGCACAGCTGTCCTGCCACTTTCCAGATCAAGACGCAACTACACTCATTCTGGCAGAGCCTTTCAGCTGAGCTCACCTCCTTAACGCTGACAAGTGACTGCCTGCCACTGGCTCATTTATAAAGGAAGCTTTTAGATGGATTAAAATGTCAGGCACTTGGACAGTTTAAATTAACAGTCAGGGGTGTTTTCCTAAGTGCACAGCTCCCGGCTGCATAGCGACACCTCACTCCCAGAGCCCACTCCTCAGCGGCCAGAAGGGAGACAAAGTGGCTGAGGGATCACGAACAGTACGTCTCAGCCCGTCCAAAGCCGTCGCCTGAGCGGCGCACAGGCTGGCAGGAGGACTGCTGTGTCTGCCTTGCCCAGACTGCACGTGAGGTGGGGTGCTATCTCCACATCTCCTTGCCTTCCTGACTCTCAGCCTTCCTGCGAGCCCCAAGAGCCCCCGTGTGCCAGGTGGGTCCCCCAGGCAATCCTCTGCAGCAATTTCCACCAGCCACTTCTCTGTGCAACTCTTTCCTTCCTTTAGGTCACTTCCCCGTGAGGTAGTGTCCACCACAGGGAAAATGGTCAATAATATTGCAATAACTTACGATGGTGACAAATGGTTGCTAGACTTACCGTGGTGATCATATTATAAGGTATATAAATGTCAAAACACTATGTTGTATACCTGGAACTATTATAAGATTTCATGCCAACTATATTTTAATAAAAATAAATTTTAAATGCACTAACCTTCCAAAAGACATTTCCTTATGATTAACTTACTAACCTGTAATACTAAAAGAATTCCTATTCTTTTACTATTAAAAGGTAGTATTGAAAAGTATTAGTGCATCAATCCTCCCAAAGGGATGTATGTGAGAGAGAAAAGAACATCTCAGGCCAGAGCTGGAAAAGAAAAAACTGAATAGTTGAAAAGACACAGCACAGAGAAACCAGAATCTTGGGTGCTAAAGTTAGCTAGCCCCTTAACTTGGCAAGAAACACAAATATTGAATCATTATGTTGTACACCTCAAACTAACATAATGTTCTAATGTCAATTAGACCTCAATTAAAATTTAATTAATAAATAAATCAAGTTAGCAAGCCCCCTAACGTCCCTGGGTCTCAGTTTCCTATCCAGGAAAGGAGACAATTGGATCAGTCTCCGAGGTCTTCAGGCTTGTTTTGGGAAAAGGGAAGGAGACTCGGGAGCACAGAGTCCCTTCTGCAGTGTCTTCCTCTTTTCCGTGTAGCGCCGGCAAAGGACTTGCACGTCTGCTGTGACACAGGTGACTAGTCTCTCTGGAACTATGTGTACTCTGGTGCTTCAGAGTTGCTACCTGACTGTGCTGTCCTGTCCTCAAATGGCACACCTTTGGATCAGAAATGCTGCAGAAGAAAGCAGACATCGTGTGCCTCCAAGTCATGCCAGGGAGAGCCGACAAAGAGATCTGAGTTGGTCAGGCCACTAACAGGCTACAGCCAAGTTCGTCTCTTCCTCCAGAGACATTATCTCATCCTCAGGTCTCGCCAGAGGCTGAAGTTATGTCTCATTAAGAGTCTCACAGGCACTGGGATTCTGCTTTGTCACTGACACCCATTTCGTTTATAGTTCTGCTTTGTCACTACATAGCCTTTTCGTAGGGACATGGAAAAGAAGAAGCTGCGATCAACAAGTCAGGGCAGAAAGGAAGGAAAAGAATCATACAGAATGTCCAAGTGACAAAAAAGGAAAGATCCGAACTTCTGTATTCAAAAAGGTGCCTGAGTGTGGGCTGCAAAGGGAGTGCTGGGCCCCGGTGAGAATGAACGAATGCACCGCCCTTTCTCAGCATAAGAGCAGAGAGGTAACACAAAGCATTAAAAGGCACGTAGGGGAGTGGGGGCGCACTGTCATGAAGCCTGGGACCCCACACCAGGAGAAATGGAGAACTAGTCAGGAATCGGTTGGGACGTGAATCTGGATAGCAAAGGAGGTAACAGGCTTTTTTCTATAAATTCTTGGCTGCACCAAAAGTGGGCCCTAAGGATAAATGTTCAGTCAGGTTGGGCTAGAAAGTGGCGTAACTTGGAAAGAAGTGGCCCTAACTTAATTAGAACATTTTCTATTAACTAGATTAATAATTAGATTTGCAGCCTGACAACCAACGGGAGACAAAGAGAAAGTTAACTACGTCTCCATGGCTTTTCTTTTGGGAACGCTTTTCGGGTTCCCTCCTCCCTGAACCGATGCAGCTATGCAAAGAATGTTCCGCGCTGTGCGCTGCCAGCCTTCTCAAAGGCCTGGGACAGGGATGCCGCGCGTCGCCGTCCACGCAGCCTCCTGCTCGGGACTTCAGCACTTGCGCGCTCCGACAGCGCCTCTGCTGGTGAGATGGAGCCCTACGCGCTGCGGGGAGAGCTAGCGCCAGCGCGGGGACAGGACACCTAGGGCGTGGCCTTCAGCTCGTGCAGAGTTGGAGTCACCAGAATGGCGCTGTTTGATGCAGACCGTGTGCAGAAGTCTTTGTTTCACATCCTCTCTCCCCTCCCCGTGGAGGGGGGCCTGGCGGGCTCTGGGAATTGGCCGCTGCAGCATTCTCGCGGCAGAAGTTCAATACTGCAGTAATTTTTCGGCAGGGGTGGGTGGGGAGCTGAGACCAGGCGGGAGGGAGAGAGGGCAAACCAGAAAGCGCCGCAGAGGGGTGAAGGGCAGTCCCGCGGACAGGAGGGGCAACTGTATTTTCAGCCTCCTAGTGACCTGGGGGTTCAGGCTGCTGCCGGGTGGAGCAAGCCAGCTGCAGGGTCCGGAGGGTGCCAAGACCTGCCCAGACCCAGAGGCGCACGAGGATGACCCGGGAAGCTGCACCCAAAGCTGGAGGCGTGGCAGGCCAAAAAGAGAAGGGAATGGTCCTTGGTCAAAGGACACATCCGGGTGGGTGTGACTTGCTAAACGCAGGGGACCTTGGGCTCTGGGCGGTGCGGGTCCTCCTCCCCCGTTCCCTGCTGCAGGAAGATGCTAAGTCATTCTGTCCCCTCCACAGCGCCGGCTCCCGGATCCTGTGCGACAATGAGGAAGGAGAGGGAAGGAGCCCCAGCTAGCGGCCAGGGCCCTGCCTCTGCACCTTAAGGCAGCCGCGAGGCTGTGCAAGAACCCCCTGAAAATGCGCCCCACTTGATGTGTATTCGTGCACCGGCGCGTGTTTCGGGGTTCATCACATTCTAAAGTCGTCCTTAACTTAAAGGGGGACTTAGAATTACCGCTCCGGAACAGCCCCTTGTTTTACTGTTGGTAAACGGTACGCAGAGCGGGAAAGGGCGTCTCGAAGGCCCAGGCCGCCTCACACTAGCTTGGCTGTCCTTGCTTTGCATTTCGACGTGGAGATGCTCCCTGAGCTTCTGTTAGCTCCCCATCCATGGTCTGCTGGAAGCATCTTTCCTGTCCATCGTTAAAGTTATTTCTGGGATTTCTCCGTGGAGAATTCCTCTGCCTATTCTCAGTTCTTGTCTTTTATCTTGTTCGGGGTACCCTACCCTTCACCCTGCTGCTTCAGGCCCTTGGTTACAGGCGCAGCCACCGGCAACACCTGGGGAGTGTGTGCTGTTCTGTGCACAAGGCTGCAGTAACAGGCGAATTCTGGGGGCCTCTGCGTGCACTTTCACACACACACACACACACACACACACACACACACACACACACACACCCCTTCCTGAATCCCTTATTGGTTTGGCTGTTAAGGAACTTAGTGGAGTTGATGCTCTTCCAGTTAGCCGGCTCCCCAGGGAGAACAGCGAGGTGCCGGCTTCGGGTGGGAGGAAGGGGTCCGTCCTAAGGGACCTTTCATATGTCACCATCCCTCCTCACCAAGGACAACAGCCCCTGGCAACAGTTCTTAGGGCCAGGCCAACCCCATCCTTTCTGAGTGGGATGCAGGGAAAGGCTCTCCCGAGGTGTCCACAGGCGACACTTGCCCTTCTCACTGCATCCCGACCTGCCCAGAACTTACACCAGAGTAGTCTGACCCTTTTAAACCGAGGAGCAGTGCCCGCGGGAAAGCGTGAGCCACTGAAGCCGAGGTGGGCGCTAGGGGGTGGGGTGGAATGTGCGGGGGTGCAGCAACGAGTATACAGCCCCGCATTTCCAGTGCCCTGATTCCATTTCTCCACTTTTCACTTCTGTTGAATTGATCCGGTCTTTCAGGCCACGGAGCCTTCGCACCAGTTTTTGCTGGAGGATTGAACAGAATTCAAGATTTATCTATCACTCCTCGTAGCTCTGTGGAAAAGATCCACACTCTGGCTGTTTAAAGCTCTTCCTTCTGTTCCAGGAATGTTTGTTCTGCTTTTCTTATCAGATATTCACAAATGATGATATTTTTCCCATGGGATGTTTGTCACACATATACACACACCCCACAGGCAGGTTGTAATATTTACTCCATCATTGTAGAGAGGAAGGTCACTCCATCCGCTAGCTGTGTGTGACGGGTTGTCTTTTGTTCTTGAGAGATTAAGCAGTTGTGTTTCATAACACATGAAGGTTTTAACTGAAAGCAGCATCACCCGCCCCTGCCAGCCTCTGGCTGAGAAAATTAAATAGACTGAGGATCATACTTTCATGTACAGGGTACTTGCTTATTCCTGTAATTCTACAAGTTATGAGCATTTGACCACTTTCTCTGTGCTCACAGCTTCTAACCCTCACAGCCCTGGCAAAAGAGGAATGATGTTCTTCAGTTTTATGGAAAGTACCAAGGTCTGGATTTGAACACAAACCTATTTCAAGGCCTTTTCCACTGTCTAGAAAACGAGTTATGGGCATGGAGGCTAAGAGGTCAAGACTGTTAGGAATTATTCATGATTCCAGGAACTCCAGGATTGCAGGGCTTTTTTTTTTTTTTTTTTTTTTTAAGAGTCCGTTGGAAATGAGTACAGCATAGTGGTGAGGAGCACAGGCTGAAATCTCATAGTCTGGGCCAGACTCTGACTGCTGATTATCATCTAGTGGGAACTACTTAACCTTCCCAAACTTGATTTACTGTTTTAGTCTGAGGACGAGGCCTACCGATAACGCACAACTCACAGCTTCATTGAGGGGGCTCAGTTAGGTTTGAAATACTTCCCGCAGGGCCAGAGAGAAGGTTCTGTGCTTAATCAATGTTAGCTCTTATAAATATTAAAGAGGGGCGAGCAAAAATTTGGCTTCCTAAACCAACAACACTTCAACTGTTTCCATTCTTAGCTTCTCCTCTTGGATGCTAATTTCAGTCTAGAAAAAATCATACCATGTACTATTCAACATTCATATGCAAGTAAATTCAGTTTAAACCAAGGACAGACTTAAGAGAGTAAGTCACAAAACACATAGACCTGTGAATTGTGCATATAAGAAGGAGGAGCCCAGTTCTGCTCTTCAGTAAGGTCATCTGGAGTCTAGAAAAATCCAAAGTCATGCAGATCTACCTGGTTTGGAGACTTCACAAATCTGACACTGGCACAAATTATTTAATCTCTCTAAACCTCCCATTTTTCATTTTTATAGCTGGGGATAATAATACCATCTCTTCAAGTTTATAGTAAGGATGCAATGACTTTATGCAGGTGAAAGTGCTTAGCAGAGCGCCTGACTCGTCATCATCTCACTATAAATAAAAGTTTACTTTCCCTCTTTCATTTGCCATGATGAGAACTGACTAGGTAGGTTATCTACCGATTACTTTGCATGTGAGCCTGCGGTCAATTACTCTTCTCCCATACATGGAAGGGTGAACTCATATTAATGATAACACAATGTTCTGTTGCAAAATCTAATTCTAAAACCCCATAAGCATATAGGGTGAGCGGACACTGTCCTGAGTCAGTCTAAGGAACAAAGGCCCTGGGCGGGGCCCGTTGCCAGAGTCCATGTATCAGTCGTTGCATTCGGGGAGCCTTGGTTCCTCTTGCAATGGGCTTTGAACTGCAGATGTCCCTGGCAGGGAAACTAGAAAATTAATAGCAGGTCCCTAAGAGAACCTGGCCTCTTTTTGAAGAAGAGGAGGTACATTACAGTGGGAGTTAGAAGAGGAAGAAGAAATTGAGCCAGAGACTCTGCAAAACATCATCTGTCATGAGGGTGATGAGGCTTTAAAAAGAACTGGAGGGATTTATACTTCTAGCCACGATGCAGTAAGTGGCCGTGGCCTAGTCCTCCAGCTGTAAGCAACTATAAAACTGGGTGAAAGTGTTTGAGGCAACTGTTTGCAGATAGTGGATGACAAGCAGCCCATAGACTGTTATCCCTGAGAGAGAGAAACAGAAAAGTAAACCCCGACAATCATCCAGCCTCTGCCAGGAGACAGTTTGCTGACTACAGCAGCGGTGGAGAGGCAGAGAGCAGAGTGTAGCACAGCTGAAGCAGCTGGAACCTGCAGAGCAGGCCATCAGCATAGAGGGAACTCTGCAGAGAGGGGCCTTCCCCATAGTCTCTGCGGGGGCCTCTCATGAGACCAGGGCAGGGTACCTGGGCTGAACAGAAAGAGACCACCGGGGGCTCACCAGATGGCAGCAATAGACACTATGTAAATGAAATGCATGACTGTGTTCCAATAAAGTCATGTTCAAAAACAGGGGGCAGGCAGGTAGGGCCTGAGAATCAACACCTGCTCTATCCCAGACCTACCTTAATAAAGCCTAAAACTAAGCCTTACAAAATCTCAGGGAAGGCAGAAGACTGAGCTCCAGGAAAGTAGAAGAGTTTGGGAAATGCGGTGGGGCTTTCAAAGAAATGGCAAGATGTGATCCATGGCCAAGAAAGAGAGCCGTCAGCAGCGACCAACATGAGGTGGCTCAGATGTCGGACTGAGGAGGCAAAGGCTTTAGACCAGCTCTGATAAATACGTTCAAAGCATTCAATGAAAAATGTGCAAAGAACGAAAGGAAAAATATGGTCTAATGAATGAAGAGATACAAAATCTTAGCAGAGAAACAAAAATTGTAAAAAAAAATAACTAGATCAAAATTCCAGAACTGAAAAGTACAACTAAAATGAAAAATTCATTGATGGACTTAACAGGTCGTTAGAGGTGACAAGAAAAGAGAATCAGTAAATTTAAAAATGGATTAGCTGAACTTATTCAATCTGAAGAAATAAGAGAAAAAAGATTAAAGAAAAATTAATAGAAATGCACGGACCTGGGGGACGGTGCCAAACAGTCTAACACATGTGTGATCGGAGCCTCAGAGAGAAAAGACAGTAACATGGAGCAGAAATAATATTTTGATGAAATCATGACAAAACTCAAAATGATTAAAAGTATGATAGGTCAAGAAGCTTGGTAAATCTCACATATTTTTTAAAACCACACACAAGTATATCATAGTAAAATTGCTGAAAATTAAAGGTAAAGAGAAAGTCTTGCCCTGACCAGGTAGCTTAGTGGGTTGGGTGTCCTCCCACAAAGCGAAAGGTCGCAGGTTTGCATCCCGTTGGGCACATGCCTGGGTTGCAGGTTCAGTCCCTGGTTGGGGGCATGTCCAAGAGGCAACCCAATCAATGTTTCCTACATCGATGTTTCTCTCCCTCTTTTTCTCCCTCCCTTCCCCACTCTCTAAAAATAAATACATAAATAAATGACATTCTTTAGAAATAAAGACAAGGAGAAGGTCTTGAAACTGGGAAAAAAGACACATTACATATATACAAACATAAGAATGACCACTGATTTCTCATCAGAAACCCAGGCCAGAAGACAGAAAGTCATCTTTCCAACACTGAAAGAAAATGAGAACTCAAGTTATAATTCTGTAGCCAATGAAAAGTTCCTTTGAAAAAGGGATGAAATAAAGTCATGTTTGGACAAACAAAAACTGGGAGAACTTGTTGCCAGCAGACCTGCACTATAAAGAACTATAAAGGACTGAGGGTCAAGGGCAAATGATGTGAGACAGAAGACCCTTAGGAAGGAATAAAGACTCTGGAAATTGTAAGTAAATAGGTAAATATAAAAGGAAACCCAGGTCAAGACTTTCTCCCAAAAGCCTTCTCAAAGGTCATCATTGTCTGTCCCTAGGACCCGGCTGCAGGCTAGACGCTTTCCTCCCGGAAGTCTGGTTTAATGTACACATCCTTGCTCTGTGGTGGAAATGACTGTCCTTTGCAGGTGGGGTCCAAGCTGAGAGACTTAGGAACGGGTCCTGTCGGGACTTTGCATGAGGCCTTTGGTTCCAGTCCAAGCCTTCTTCCGATCTACTTAAGTCTAGTCTAGAAGCCATGACCCCCATGGCTTCTAGAATCATCTAGATGTCATCTAGCAAAAGCCTTAGGGTGTATAATGGTTTACTCATTCATTGAGCGCTTAGTACATGCTAGACAATCTGGTATACATGATTTCATTTTAATGTAAACTGTGTATGCATGATGTGATTTTAATCCCTACCACAAACCTATGAAGTTGGTATCATTATTCCCACTTTACAAAAGGAGAAACTGAGGTTTTGAGACATTAACATCCTCAGGATACTGCTGGTAATATTAAAATCTATGTTAGTCTGATACCACAGTACATAACCACTAAATTATGAAATCATCCTAGGAAAAATTAAATGAAAAGTTTTTCGATTTCTGCAAGTTACTTGTATTAGTTTTGCTTTATTCCCAACACACACTGTCTATTAATATTACAGGAAAATGTATGCTAATGAGGAGGCGGGTAACTGAAGACATCATCTTACTGAGGATCCATCCTTGGAAAGGCTTTGGGAAGATGACCCTGTAAATGTGGCATCTCTATCTTTAAAAGAAATTGAAGTTCAACCCACTGGGGGCCTGTGAGATGAGGGGGAGAAGAAGGATTAAACTGAAATCACCCCAGTTAGAAGGGTCTGCAGGGCCTCAACCTGGGCGAGTTCCGTTGGCTGCACCTTTGGTCACTTATAAACCCAGCTCTCCGAATCACGAATTGAGCCCTCAGGATGGAGCTGCAGTTAGCAGAGCATGCTTTCCGGGGTGCAGCTTGTAGTGACTGTTTGGTTGGAAAGGGTCACCTTCCATGGGCTTGGTATCCTCTGCACACTTCACGTTCCTCTTGGTAAAGAATTCTCTCCAGAGGAGGCAAAAAACATGTGTCAGTTGCTGCTTTCTGCTGATAAGGAAAGAGGTTGCATTTATAAGAAATGCGAGTGGGGGAAAAGTTTGTGTTAGGCCAGAGGCATAGCAGAGTCCCTCCTTCCTACCCAGGGCTCTGGAGATGCAAAAGTGAAGAACAACATACCTGCTCTCGAGGAGCTATAAGCTCCTCATTCAGGATGGCAAGACTCGTATAAATGAAAAGAAATACACCCTCCAGGACAACATAAAAGAGCAGTGCAGGTGGTGAGAGCTGTAGGTGTTCAGATGGGAGAAACCATAGAAGACTTCATGGAGGAGGTGAGATTAAGCATGAGTGGAGAGTAAGTGGAGGGAAGGACACTGAGAGCTGAGAGGCAGGGAGATGGGTAAGCTTCACGGGCAGACTTCAGGAGGTCTGTGAAACGCCTGACTCACGTACAAATGCTGTGTATTTGTGCATTGTTCTGGAAAGAAGAACCACAGATTACATAAGGTTTTTCAAAGGGGTCTTTAACAACCTCAAAAGTCAGGAGCAGTACTGTGAGGGCTAGAGAATTATCACCAGCCTTATGGCTGATCTTACAGCCAGACACCAGCTGCCTTGGGTTCTTTTTATTTTTAATTATGTGTAAGTAATTCAAATGCAGCTAATTTCTACACTCCGGGGAGAGTGCCACTGTCAGCCGCAGGGGAGACACTGGGGACAGGAAGGTCTTTGGGCACTGCTGGCTCGTGGGGTAAAGATGGCTGCCTCTCTAGGAGCCAGCTGTGCTCATAGTTTCCGGAATCAGGGAACCTGGGGGCTCCAACCGTGTCCCTTGACTTGGGAAACGTGCAGCTGTGGTAGTTTCTTGGTGTGTGCGCGTGAGCAACAGTGGAGCTGTGTGTGCAAAATGGAAAGGATTTCAGCTCGCCCTCTTCCTTTTTTCACTCAGGGCACTTTCCGGGGGATTGTGGTGATCTGTCACTCCTGAAATAGCTTCTGAAATAGCTCGCTTAATATCACTACCTTCCCACCCTCTGCCCACAGAACCCCATCTTCCATTCCAATTCCAAACTTATGTTCCTAGGAGCACCGTGGGATACTGCACTCACTTTCCAGCTCTCCAGAATATTATCTACCACCAGAAACCTGAAGGCCTTGTTTTTACATTAGATCAAAGCGGAGAGAAACTGATTTGCAAGTTTCTCCACCCAACTTGATGTGTTATTTTGAGCTGGAAACTGATCGATGGGAATTGACTTTTGCAGTGCAAACGAGGCTGGAGTATTTAACATCATTCCGATGTTCTAGTTACACTGAGAATGAATCATGACGCCCAAATTTCAGTGACTCATCACTTCAGAGAGAAAGATCAAATTTCAGTTCTAGGAAAGTTTTGCTTCACTAGGAATTTAACAGAAAAGTTCTGTTTGTTCTACTTTAGCCATTGCCACAGGCAACCTGGGTTTGCACAGGTATCAGATTTTCTTAAATAAAATCACATGAAGCAAGGCTACTCTGCTTTCCAGGATTAAGTTTTTTCTCTCTCCTCCACCTGTTTCCAAGAAAAAGTATGTTCCGACACGAAGCCTTGAGCTCTCCCTACCTCTGCAGAAACACACTTCACTGTAGAACAACGGGGAGAGCAGTGCAGGCCTCTTGGCTGAAGGACAAAGCAGAGACGTGCTTCAAATGGTTTAGGAGTTTCATCTTCCACCCTGATGCAACCCCAGGGATATGGTACTCCTGAGGTTTTCTTTATTGCCAGCTACTGTTTAGCGCTGGGACAAAAAGAATTATGCTGTGACAAACAACAGCAGCACAGTCTGTTCCTACTGCTTTTAAGCTTCTTTCTATTATGCTCTGGATTTTAAATGAAAGAGTGTATCTGATGCAAAAATGGAATCTACTTAGCAAGCCATGCAGTATTTAAGGCGGCCTGGATTAAAGGAGTGCTCTGCAAAAAAAAAAAAAATAAAATAAAAATAAAAATAAAAATAAAGGAGTGCTCTGCTTCTTCAGTAATTAACAAAATGATACAGAGATCCTGCCTGGGACATCAGATTAATTCTCCCTTAGCAAACATACGCTATTCTTTGTTGCTGAATTATGGGTCTGCTAGAACTAAAGTTTGTTTTGGGGGAATGGATACCTGCCTAAAAGGGTATGTGTCTTGGTCTGAACTTGAGCCAAATTGTGAAGCAGCAAAATATGAGCTTTCTTCTTCCATCCTTGCCATCCGGAAATCTCGTTGGCTCCACTCTTAACGAAAGTTTGCTCCTGTCTCTAACCTTTCCTGTGTCGGGTCGCATTCTATCCGTGGGGAGAGAGACTCAGTCTTTTCTTTTGGATGGAACCTGAACTCTGACAAGGGTAGAAAATTCCCAAAATATACCAATAGCAAATTGGCTTAATTTTCAACCCAGCATGATGTCAAAAGGAAAAAGGGGGGGGGGAGTTATGAGGTCACTTTAGGTGTATAGATGGGCCAATGAGAGAATTTGTTTGGGTGGGCTAGAAAAAGCCTTTCAGAGCCCCTTGGCATCAAATGACCCAGCTAGCTGACTGAGTCTCAGGATAAAGCATGTGTGTCTGAGTCCCAATATATACCCGTTAACAGTCATTTAGCATGGAGGTTATGCACATGGACTCGGAAGCTGAATAGCCAAGAGGTCTAATCTGCCCCCATCCCTTGAACAGGCGATATAGGACAAACCACTGACTCTCTCTGAGCCTCTTCCATAAAATAAGACAAAATGAAAAACAGCTGTGCCAAAAAAAATTAAAATAAGCACTTCATGGTGCTTTTAACTTGTAGATGTTCGATAATTGGTAGCTATTGCTACTGTGTTCGGCACAAACTCTCAGACAAGTGGCCCATGCTCTGGTTGCCCCAGCCACCTCTGACCTCGTTCCTCACGCCCACCCATTGCTGTCTCCCCTCCATCCACATCAGCACCTCGTTGCTCCTCACACTCACCCCCCCACCCTCACCCCCCAATCGAGGCCTCTGTATTTGCTATTCCTGCTGCCTAGAATGTTCTTCTCCTGGACATGTGTGTGACTGGCTCTTGCATTGCTTCAGATCAGACCAGTGATTTTCTCCCTGACCACCCATGGGAAACAGCATCCCCTCCTCAACCTCTAGGTTCTTCCCACCCTTCCCCTGCTTCATGTTTCTCCTTAGTACTTATCACAATCTACTCTACTGTTGTGAGCTGAGTTATGACCTCCCCAAATTCAAACGATGAAGTCCTGACCCCCACTACCTCAAAGCGTGACCTTATTTGGAAACAGGGTCATTGAAGATGACTCAGTTAAGGTGATGTCATATTGGAACAGGGTGGGCTCTAATCCAATATGACTGTCATCCTTATAAAAAGGGAAATGTGGACGCAGAGACATGCACACAAGGAAAATGCACATGAAGGTGAAGGCAGAGGTTGGGGCGATGCTTCTATAGACCAAAAAACGCCAAAGACTGGCAGCAAAGCACCAGAGGCTGCAAGAGAAGCATGGGACAGATCCTTCTCTCGTAGCTGCAGAAGGAGCTAACCTTCCCAACCTCTGTCCCAGGCTTCCAGCCGCCATAACTACGAGACAATCCATTTCTGTTGTTTAAACCACCCCAGTCTGTGGTACTGTGTGATGTCAGCCTGAGCAGGCTAATGCATATACGATATTTTTTCTCATTTGTTGCGTCTCTCCCCTGATCAGATTGTAAGAGCTCTGAGGCCAGCATCTCCAAGGAAGTAAGACTATAAGACAGATGGTGTTCAGGACGTGGTATCACACACCTGTACGGTTGCACCTGTCTCACCTGAAGAAGTAGCTTAGAACAAAAGAGAGCAAGCAGAACTTCATTAGAAGGCAAAGCCAAAATTAGCAACTGAAAAATAAATAGGCCTTAGGCTGGTATAACAAGTTGGAAAAGTACGGTTCAAAGGGCAACGATAGAAAGGTCTGGGACTTTCTCAGGCCAGCTCTGGGAAAGGCAGATCCTCCAGGAGGGAACGAAGGAGTTGACCACAGTCAACTATTTCACAACGCCATGCTGGGAGAAGAGAAGCTCCGCCGTGAAGAGAAGACTAAGGAAAAGGTTCTGGTTGGGGCTGAGGGTGTTCGTGTCCCTCTGCTCTGATGGAGCCAGCACGCCTCCTCTTGGGGCAGGGCCAGCATTCCCCAGCCTCAACGCCACTGGCATTTTCGGCAGGACAAATTGGTTAGCATCCCTGCCCCTCGCCCTCTAAATGCCAGCAGTGCTCTCCCATCATTGTGACAATCAAAAGTGCCCCCTCTGTGTCCCCCCCAATATGCATTTCCAGATGCTGCCTCCTGTTGAGAATCAGTGGGCCAAGGTGAGAAGCATTCAGTGTACCTGACACCAGGAGGGGAAAGGGAAGAGCAACAGCGAGGCAAGGCTCCCCCTCCCTAGGGAATGTGGTGCTTAGCAGACGGCTCCATCAGGAACGTAGGGGCAGGGATGACAGCAGAAGCCATTCACTTCAGGTAGGGTCCAAGGTGCCAGCCTCCCAGATGTGAGACCTGGACATGGAGCTAGAGCAGCTGAAATCCCTGGGCTTTAAATTAGTCCAGATTTGTTCCAGAAACTGAAGGTGGGAGAGAACCTGTAAGTGGTGAGCTGCTGAGGAAAGAGAGGGGGCACAGAAGCCGAATGCCTCAGGCAGGTGGAGAATTTAGGAGGCTGAAGCTCTCTGGCTGCAGCGGAGAACAAAGAGAGAGAGGATCCTCTCATTCCTGTAGCCCACGGGGCTGATCCCCCGCTTCCCCTTACCTTGTCTATCCTCACCCTGTTCTCTTATTCGTCCAGAAGAGATCAGGTCTTCATGAACAGAGGAAACAAATCATAACAGGGCCAGGTGCTGGCAGACGGTGCACAACCCACCCCCTTTGCCTGGGATGGAGCAAGTTTGCTGGCAGTTTGTGCCCATATGTGAGCCATGGCATGTGTCAGCGGCAGCAGCTATACTAGGTCGTTCTCTCCATCACCCCACAGAGTCATCGTCCAGCTACTGGAAGTCTGACCAAAACGTGGACCCTAACGCAATGCCGCAGCATGTTAAACCCAGAAACAGGGGCTGGGGTGACCACCAAGGACTTGACCGAAAGGAATGCTAGGCCCCAGATGGAAACCAAGGTCACTAGTTCAGAGGTGGAGATTGCTGTTCTTCCACCCAGTTCCATGAATGGAGCCTGGGAGGGGAAAGCGTGGATGAATACTTCCTCAGTCAGGAAAAGAGACAGCACAGCACAAGCAAAGGTCAACAACTTTGGGGTTATCTTTTAAGCTCTTATAGAATATCTTTTCTAATTAAGAGGCTCTTCATGGGCCACACAAAAATGAAAAGGCTCTTCATGAAGTAGATGCAGGGCACCCCTCCCTTTACAACACAGGAATGTTTCTGGGGGTGGATCGCCACCCAACATCCCTCACAAGCACTGAGCTGTTCTGTACACACTCCAGTGGGTTATCTCCCCCCTTTTTAAAGATTTTATTTATTTATTTTTAGAGAGAGGAGAAGGGAGGGAGAAAGAGAGAAGCATCCAAGTGTGGTTGCTTCTTGAGCGCCCCCACCAGGGACCTAGCCCACAACCCAGGCATGTGTCCTGACTGGGAATCCAACCAACGACACTTTGGTTCACAGGCTGGCACTGAGCCACATCACCCAGGGCCGCCCTCCCCCCGCCCCCCACCCCCCACCCCGCCACCTTTTTATTCAAAACCACTGAGTGAGAGAGAAAAACAGAACATAAAATGCTTCCAGTGTTCCTTTGGGCAATGACGGTGCATTTCTATCAGTGCTTTATGATGGGGACAAGCATCCTTTAATAATTTCTGTCCCCTCTTTGAATCTTATAAGCAAATACACATTTACCAAAATACAGGTGAAAATTCCAGATGAAAAGCCTGATCGTACTTGTGAGAAGAGCAGAGAGCATTACATTCAAGGCAGACCTTCTTCATGCAACTCATAAACAGTCTGCTGTTTCTAAGCGAGGGAGTGGTGTGATAGTGCTTAGGGCCAAGAATGCCTCAGCTGCCGTCATCCGTTCTGGTTTGCAAATTGACTAAAGAAGAATTTCGAGAAAAGACCAGAGCTCTTTCTTGGATCTGCAGGCAGTGCAGCATGGCTGTTCCTATACCATTTTTCTTCTCATCAATCATAAAGATTTGATATTTTTTTGTAGACAAGAACTTTAACACTTTAGTTTTTCTAAGTAAAAAAGAAAGAAGGAAAGAATAGCCCAAGGTCTTGGTTATCTCTGATTTTTCTCTTCCCTCTCCCACCTCCACTACAAGGGACTTGGCTAGGTTGAGGGTGGGTGGAGCTACTGGAGAGAGTGGAAGGAATGGCCAGACTCCGTCAGTGCTGCTTACTAATGTTTTGCAAAGGAGGCATCAGACTGGCTTCCAGTGTCTCAGACTAGTTGCTAGCCACTGCGGGACTCACTGTCGCCCTCAGCCTTCTCCTCTTTACCCGAGGGAATTAGCAGAAAATCACGTTCAAGCCCAGCACCCTGTGAGTCTATAAGCCTCAAACTTTCTGTCCTCCTTATGCTGCAAGCAGGGGGGCGGCGGGGGGGGGGGGGGCGTTCCTCACATGCAAAAATAGTTTTTTACTGACTTCCTATGAGTGGGAGAAACAGGATGTGGTTTATTTAGGGATCCGAACCCCAGGAGGAGCTGGCGTCTCTGTGCCGTCAGTCTGGAGGATGCTTTGTCTGCTGCAGCCTCAGCCACCGGCCCTTACCAGGAGAGTGACTCAGGCGTCTCTTTGGCACTCGATGCTCCCTGCAGCCTCTGCGGCAGTCCTCGGGGACAGCAGCACCGGGCTGGGCTAGCCGCTGATTTTAAGACACACAGGCCATCAAGCAAACCATTAGCTCTGCAGGAGCCTACCACCTCCCTGATTATGTAAATGAACCTCCTCGTTAGGGTAATTTACAAGGTACCGAAATAATTACCAAGTGTTAGAGCTGGTGGAAGCCGTGGAAACCAAGCCAGATTTATTCATTTTGTTGCTGAGAAAACAGAGGCCCAAAGACAGGGTGTGACCTCGGTGCTCCAGAGTCCACTCCTGGCTGGCAGCAGGGCCTGTGCGGGGATCCAGGGGGCCGGTTCTGACCTCTCTATGGGCTCCGTCCGCCACAGCGGACGCCTGCAGATGAAGTTCGGAGGGTGGCCGGAGCACCAACGGACAGAAGGATGGAGGAGGGGCCTGTTGCCAAGCTGTGACCGGGCACCGAGGTGAACCACGGTGTGCCTTCTGGGCGCATTGCTAGACAGAGGGGCCATAGAAGGACCTTGGAAGGAGACAGACCTGGGGTCACAGCCATGCTAAGCTCTGTTCTTTCACCTGCTTTGACTTTGGCCAATTCCCCTTCTGAGTCTCAATTTTCGAGTCTACAATTTCCTCACAACACAGAATTATTGCAAAGATTAAAAAATAATTTGTGTAAAAATGATCTGAGACACAGATGGTAAACGTTTTCCCCTCCTCCTTTCTTTGTTACTTCCTGTCCTCTATTCTTACTCCATTTTGAAAGAAAAGGGTGATATCCCGCTCCTTCCGTGTTTTTCTACTGTGGGACAGCAGCAGAGCTCACATGGGCTGCATCCTTATCTGATTTGGGGTTGCCCCAAACAGGCCCTGACATTCAGAACAGATTTCAGTGCCAAAACAGAGCACTGCTCTCCGTTAAATAGGGTATTTGTATAAAAATTACTGTCTCTCATCATCATAAAGTACTTATCAAGACCCCGTGTGGAGAGCTGTGTGATGTCTCTGACATGGGATCATCATCGATATCATCAATGTAGTCCTTAATAAAGAACACTTATTAAAACCGTAACTCCAGGTGGATGTATGTAAACAGAGAACCACACAGATGAAGACTGGACCTATTGCCCCAAATATCCCAAACAGATATGGTCACTGTTGTCTGTGATCCCTCCACATTGTCACCGACAAATCACAGCATAGGATTTAGGAACCCTTTTAGGACCTTTTCATAGTGTAGGGATCAGTCATTTTAAATAGCATTATGTGAATATGAATATCCTTCCTGTGACTGCTATTTCATTGACTGGAACCGTAATGACACCTATTTTATAGTGACACACCTACACCATTTTTTCACAGAATAAAATGGATTATTAGCCAAGCGGACGCACGCTCTGCACTCACTGATGTTCCATGGCCTTGCTGTGTGGGAGAGCACAGGCCGTGCTACCAACACGGAGCACTGAGTGGGGGGAGGCAGCCACCGCCGCCAGCTCTATTTTAAGTGCAGTGAGGAATATGGAACAAGCAGGAAACAATTCTACTCATCCTTGAAGACCCCGGTGACTTTCTATCCTACGGAAGTAACAGCTGCTCTTTAAAGAATGCCTGTTCCAGCCTCAGGCAGAGGACTGGATATAATATTTTGTTTGGCTTATTTCCTTCCTTCGTGCTCCATGACCCTTTGAACAAATGTCTGCTATGAACATGACCCTACTGCATCACCGTAATTGTTTACTCGTCTGCCTCATAAGAGAGGTAACAGGCCTGTCTAACTCACACAGCGAAGCTGCCATTGGAACCTACCATTTCAGCAAAGAAGCAAGGGCACCAGGGAGATTAAAGTGTGGGGAAATATACTGAATTTTCATATGAAATTAAAGTATGGGGAAAATGTAAGGCCTTGATATGACAGAAACCTAAGCTGTGAGGGTGGCAATGATGAGAGATAAGGATGGAGAAATAAACAGGGATCGGAGCAGGAAGGCCCCTGTGTGTCTGGCTAAGAATTTTGGATTTTATCCTGAAAAATAATTGCGATCAAGGGACACATTTTAAGCAGGGGAATGCTCTTGTTTTTGGAAGAATGGCTCTGACACTAAGGGGAGAACGAATGGGGGGGAGTAAAAAGTACAACATAGAGAAATTACAGAGATCATCAAGGCAAGAAATGATCAGACCCTAAAGCGAAGTTGGGACTATTGAGGTAGAAAAGTATTCTACATATGTTAAGGAGGTAGAGTAGCTAGGGCTTTATTACTTGTTTGACGGTGCCTTAGTCTGCTGAATCTCCCACAACAAAACAGCAGACTGGGCGGCTGAAACAATAGAAACTTATTTGCTCACTGTTCTGGAGGCTGGAAGTCCAGGAAGAGGCTGCCAGCGGGGCCAGGTGCCAGTGAGAGCTCCTATGGGCACATGGTCCTCAGCCTTCTTCCTGTGTCCCCACAAGGACTTGCTCTTCTCCTTCTAAGGAGGCGATCGGGCCTATCAGAGTGGGACCTAACTCTTATGGCTTCATTTAACCTTAATTACCTTCTAAAAGCCCTATGTCCAAATACAATCACAATGGAATTTGGAGCCTTAACATATGAATTTGGAGGGGACCTAATTCAATCTGTAGAAGATGACAAGGAGGAGTGAAGGATGGTTCTAGTTCTCTGGCCCAGGTACCTGGGTGGACAGGCGCTATTCACTGCCACAGACAACACAAGAAGAGGAACAATGGCTGGTTTTGATGGAAACAGCAACAAGTTCAGTCTGGAACACAGTGAACATGAACCCTCTGTGGGACACCTGGGTGCGGATGTCCAAAGGCAGCTGCATGAATGCGTCTGGCTCTTAGCACACAGATCAGGTCTGGCGACCCAAACCTGAGCACGGTCAGTGAACACATCAGATTGAATCCACAAGAACAAAGAAGAAACCCAAGGAAAATGATTGGAGAAGCAAAGCAGTAAGAACACCCGCATTCGAGGATTTATAGCTGTCAGAGCCTCATGAGATCAAGGTGGGCAAAACACAGGAAGAAAACCAAGTGAACGTGCTGCCTTCAGTTAAGGTTGAAAGATTTCAAGAATTGTGAGTCCAAGAGTGCCAAATGCCCCGGAAAAGGAAAAGAAATTAATGTCCATTAGGTTTAGAAACTACTGAGTCCCTGGAGGCCTTGGCAAGTTTTGTTTCATTTGACTAATGTGTGCAGAGTGTGGCTCACCGATGGTTCTCTGCACCAAGAGCAGAGAAAGGAAGTGACTAAGACGTCTGAATTTGCTGATTAGCACCTGTCCAAATAGCAGCTCTTTTGGAAAATGGCACGATAGCCAATTAGCCCACCTTTTAATTCTTATGTGTATCCTCCACTTCTCTCACTTTCCCACAAAGACCTTACGAAAGACTATCAAACACTGGGCAGAATTCCAGATGCCCTGCCACAGCTGTGCTCCCACTGCTCAGTTCTTTGCCTCTACTCAGAAAAAGAAATGTGAACCTGGCATTGTGTTTTAATTAAGCACTCAGCCTCCAGGCGAACAGACCATTGTGAAAGTAATTCCAGGAGTCAGATCACACAGCATCCATATCAAGACTACTAGCCTAACATTTTCAGAACTTGCCTTCTTTACCCTTTTGAGAAGTGTAAAAAAATTTTGTACATCTCTAGTATTCTGGTATCTCCTCTGATTCCTAGACTAATAAAAGACCCTGGAAGTGCACATATATTTTTGCAGGATAGCAGTTTATTTTCAAGTCATCTCAGTACTCTAGGAAATAATGCTTTTTGGCAAAAAAACAAAAACAAAAAAAAAAACAAAAAACAAAGAAAGACTTGGACTTTAACTAGATGCCCTTCCACCTATGGTGGCTTCCATTCTCTCAAAGCTTGCCTCTCTGAAATTTCCCCCAAGTGCACATTCAGTATCACGTATGTGAGGCTTCCTATTTCCTTCACCTGGAGTTTTGTGCCCTAGAATTGTGCTTACCTTCCACTTTCAATGGCGTTTTCTAAAAATAATGGACACACACCAGCCTTCTCCAATGAACTTCAGTTGTTCAACTGGATTATTATATAAAGTTCCCATCACTTCTACCTCATAAAACAATTTTATATTTGTTGGGTTTATATCCAGAATAACAATTTTCCCAGTCCTTTTCCCCAGGTTGTTTTAAGATATTATCATTGATTTTCAGCAGTTTAGAAATGAGGATTGTAGCTGAATGTGATATTTTGTTTTGTTTATTGTTGAGGGAGTGGAAGTTCTTTTCTCTGTCTGCTGGTAAAGTTGGGGTGAGGACTGCTGTTCATTCAGATTTCTTCTAGAGCTCAGTAAAGCTGAGCTGGACCATAATTTAAATGTCTAGGTGGTATATCTTCCTATTTATTTTGTCTAGGGTTTGCCACGCTTCTTGGACTTGCAGCTTGATATTTTTCATTAAATGTGGAAAACATGTTGGTCCTCATACTTTGAAATTATTTTTCCAGCTCCATTCTTTCTTTTCTCTCAAGATTAATATGACGCGTGCTTGGACCACATGGTGTTATCTACAAGTCACTCACATTCTGTTCATTTTATCAATCCTTTTTTTCTTTTTCTACTTCAGTTGGGATAATTTCTATTGATCTTCCTTGAAGTTTACTGACTTGTTCTGCTGTAGCACACAATGTGCTCTTTGACCCATCCAAGAACTTTTTTTTAATTTCAGATTTTGTATTTTTCAATTCAACAGTATCCATTTGGTTCTTTTAAAAAATTTATCTTCTGAAATTCACCTATCTCTTTACCTATTATATCTATTTTCCCTATAAATTCTTTAACATATTTTAAATAGGTATTTGAATGTTTAAAGTCATTTTTAATTCTAAAGACTGGATTTGCTTCTAGTGACTGCTCTTCTCCCAGTGAAAGGTCACATTTTCTCACTTCTCTGTGTGTCTCCGCATTTTTTCTACTCCTGCAGTATGCTTTTAAAAAAAGGAGATTATAGTATTATATTTTTCTATTATATTTGTGTTTTGTTTATTTCCCGGGGAGTGTAAGTCTTTTTCTCTGTCTTCTGGTAAGGTTGGGGGAGAGGTTATGCAAATTATTCAGATTCTCTTACACCCAAAAGGACCTGGAGCTGGACCGTAGTCTTAACCTGAGTCCATCTCTGATTAGCCCAACCTCCAGCACCACACCACTGCCCAAGGCCTGATCTTTTTGGATCTTATCAATACAGTACTTGAACTGGGAGTGGATTTGGCTTCAATTTCAGATAGTTTTGTCCTTTGAATTCAATTCCAACAGGGCCCCAGAATAGCGTTTGAAAAAGAAACAGGTCAAAATGGAGTCACTTGTGCCTGAGTCACCAAACCAAAACTTGATAACTAACTTAATTGAAATTTTGGCCTCCCCCAGAGTAGAGTTTTAAACAAATCAATCTGGTGTTTCCTGATTAATACTAGTGAGGCAGTCTGCATGGTAAAATCCCTGCCATTCCCTGCCTCCAAAAAGAAGATGACCTGGCCTGGAAGTAACTCTTTACATTTACTAGTAACTCCCCTGCCGTACCCTTCTGCCTGTAAAATTCTTCCACTTTGTACAACCCCTGGAGGGCCCTTCCAGTTGCTGGATGGGATGCTGACTGATTCCTGAACTACTTAATAAATCCAGTTAGATCATCATATTTACTGGGTTGAATTCTGTTCTTAAACCATACAAACAAAATTCTGAAAATGTGATCTCTCTTCTCCTGCTTTCACCTCTGTTGCTTTTTCTGCAAAACTTAGGGTGAAAGCATGAAGAAGAGAGAGAAGGGCAGGGGGATGTTTTTGTATCAAGTGTTTGTGTTTGGGGCTCTTCCAAAGTCCAGTTCCTCCCATGAGCCCTCACTATTGTCCAGGCTTGGGTACTTCCACCTCATCCACGCAGAGACTCTCCATCCACAGCTGACTCGTTGTCACCCCCACTGACCAGGCGTCTGCACCGAGGCTGGAAGCACCCTCAACTCCCCTCACTGAAGAGGGAGTGGGTTTCCTCTGTACATCTGTTCATCAAGGCATCCCGGCATCCATTCCTCTTTCCTAGTTCCATAGAAAACTATGGTTCTTCCTTTGTCTTCCTTGTACTTGTAACTGCAAAGGAACTTAATTTATCTAATATGACATTTTCTTAATTCAATTGAGCTTTGTCCAAACTAATGGCACCATGACATACTGCATGGTCACTCCCTTAATCATGAAGTCCTTAGGACATCAGGTTCTGGTCGGAGTCAGACTGTCTTAAGGATAAAACCTCAGGTCTGTTGATCAAGGGAACAGAGTTTCTGCAAAACTGAAGATAACATCTTGACCTCAGTTGTGTTTTAGGCTTCAGTCCACGAAAGCAGAGCAACCCTACCAACCACACCCTCCCTTGAACCAAAGGGAACAAAGCCATGCTGAATCAGAACCTAACACAAGGATTAACTACCCCTACATTAGCCCCAACCAATCAGTAGAGCTCATGACCCCAACTCCCTTAGTCCCCATGACTAATGATTTTTCACCTGTATAATTGATCCCCTAGAGACCATCAAGGAGCCAGGTTTTCGAGAAATAGCTCACCTGTGTGTCTGGGCTCGGTGCCATTTCCTTTTACTTTCTTTGCAGCAAACTCCTGTTCACATTTCATTGGGCTTTGATGCACCCAGGCAAACAAACCCCTTCAGTCTACTAACATAGTCACCTTAAAGGTAAAGATCTTTCACATCCTTCATCATAACTGAAAGCAAACCTCTCTTTGTTCCTAAATCAGATAAAGTTATCAGTATGTCATGGAAGAAACTGGAGACATTCCACGAATATTAGATTGAGACTTTCAACAGATATCCAGATACAGAAAGTACTTTTCTCTCACCCCACCACCCCTCAGTGTTAATGAATCTCTTTGTGTTTTGTGATCTGTACCTCATTAGCTGACTGTCTGTGTTCAGGATCTGGGTCTAGGAAGTCATAGGCTGAGGGAGTAACAGCTGAATGTAGCTAACACATCAGCCTTGCTACCAGGAATGACTAGTGTGGTACAGACCAGGGCAAAGCGCTATGGATAATGCAGTTTACACAGAAAAACACAGGAGAGGGGTCTAAATTAGGTGCAAAAGATGTTTTATCCTAACTATGCTTTTGAAAGTGCTTTCCCCTTAATTTAGTATGGAAAGGTTGGTAAGAAACAACAGAATCAGAGTGTAACTGAACACACATATCATCGAATAGATTACTTATATTTCATTTATATCGTAGACTATCTTTCTGTTCTATACAGTATTAGGTTTTGAACACTTTATATTCTTTTTTAAAAGGCCCTAAAACCATTCAGGTAGACAGAAATGACATGTGGTTATTATCCTGACACCTGGTTGAAATGAGTAGCTCGAAATAGAAATTATTCTCAGTTGGTGCAACATATAATCATAGCTACAGCATATTTATCCATTTAGCCAATTTAACCACACACCAGGTACTCTGCTTGTTGCTTTAATATAGAATCTCAGAGGGACTTCTGGCAAG